>PVJA010000365.1:0-35783 GCA_004027025.1 Myocastor coypus | reverse complement strand
CTTCCTAGCAAGTGCAAGGTCTTGAGTTCAATGCCCAATACCCCCCAAAAAAGAATACTATGTAGAAAATTACAACTTAATGGTTTTAACTGTATCCTTAGAATACTTGAAGCTTCAACATAAAATGGTATGCAGTGCATAATAATTTAAGCATTATAAATAAGAATAAGAAATGTGAACAAATAAAGCCAAGTGTTAGCTAAAGGATTGCCAATGACTACTTATTTAAATGTTTAAAATAAATCATTTGAAATTTAAACTAATGCAACAATACTCAATAGCAATCATCTGTACATATTATGCTGTAAGTACCATTTTTCACTCAAATCTTTATTGCTAAATTTGATTCTATCTGGCTCAAAAAATATACTTATTGTAATATATTTCAAATGAGAAAATGAAAAATATTTATATCCTCAAACATTTTTCCTTAGTGGTCATATTTTGCTTATTAAATAAACAATTGTAGACAAAGTCCTGTCAGTGGAACCAACAGCAGTCGCTAATAGCTTTGGTTTTAACTCAACAAACTACAACTAAATTGAAGGGTCTCTGCTTTGATACAGCAAACAACACTGGAAAAATTAGTCATTACTTCAGTAATTAGCCTCCAATAATTTAATTTTTATTTGCTTTACCTGCAGTCACTGAGCATTTGCAATTCTTCCAACATATAACATTAAATAACCAGACCTCCCAAGTGCCATGCAACGAACACATGGCTGCTGATGAGCTTTATTTTCCTCTCACTCCAATGTCACAGGAGACAGCTAGCTGATTTAGATGCCACACAAGGCTTACCTGGCCTTTAGATAAGCTTTCCCACCTATCGGGTCCTTGGGGTAAAAGTGAATGCAGTAACTCCATCCGTTCTCGCAATGGAGGTAATAGCATGGTCGCTCCCACTGACAGAGTTTCAATTACCACCTAATAGCAAAAAAGGAAAGAGCATTCACTAGATTGGCTGGATATCTTTTAAATAAAAATACAAGAAAAGTAAATCTATTATTAGGATTGTGGGAGTCTGCAGAAGGTGGTTACGTGAGAAAAGAAAGTATACAAGGCCTTTTTTAGATATCTCTAAGAAGTTTAGAACACAACTCTGGCTTGGTTACTATATAATCATCAGCCAACAAATATTTACGAATGAGTTCACAGTGTTGGGTGTAGAAAGAACTGTGCAAAGTGATGCACAAGAGTAGGACACAGGCTTCATTTCCATGAGGATAGAGTCTGATGGGGTGAGCTGTGGGCTTGAGCAAGTAACTGTGAAAAGTCACATAGGGAAAGTTATACAGCAATGAGAATGTATGAGAGCAATGAAGTTGTCCAGTGTACATCTGAATATATCACACAGCCCAAATTCAGGGAAAGATGTGGCTTGAGTTATAGGCTCACAAACCCTATTCTTTTACCTCTTGGATCTCATCGGGGACAGTTGAGTCCATCAGCCTGAACAGCAGATTTCGAAGTGGACCCGCCTGCCTTCCAAGAATGCTGGTAGCTACCCCTCCCGCCAGGGCAAGAGCAAGGTGATTTGAAAGAAGCTTCAGGCACAGCTTCAGGAAACTGTGGTGTTCTCTGAAACCAAATATACACTATGGTGAATCCTAAAGCATATGAGTACATGCGCTATCCAGTTTGGGCAATGTTCGTCTTCATTAAAAATGTTCTCAAGTCATGACTGATTGTAATTTCTAAAACAAGACTTGGGAAATCATGTTTAACATTTTTAAAATCTAGATGTTATTAAGGATAAAAATGTAACTCAATTCTAAATTTTAGAATTTTTAAATTCCAAAAATTTAACTCTATTCACTAAGCTTCATACAATCTGGGGAAAATGAGAGAATAATAAGTCAAATGTCAAAAAAGAATAATTCATACACATGCCCACAAGAGCACACAAAATGCACATAAAGTATCTGCATAACATACCTCGATGATGGGAAAGGCAGGGGGGGAATCTCACTGTTTATTTTATCACAGTATCTCTCAAGAAAAGAACGCAGGTGTGAGAATGTACTCTCTTCAAGATCCACACAGTAAGGCCGGTGCCATGCAACAACTTGTCTACAGAAGTATAACAAAATCATAAAAGAGCCTTAAAATGAAATTTTCATACATGATCAAAAACTAAAATCACAACATAGTAAAGCTGAGACATTTCAACAAGACATTCAAAAGTCCTTCTGATAGCACACACATGTAATCCCAGCCAAAACAGGCCTGCCAGGGATATTTAGCAAAATCCCATCTCAAAAATAAAAAGGCTTGGGATATAGCTCAGTGGCATAATGCTTCTGGATTAAAAAACCAGCACCAGAGATTAAAAAAAAAAAAAAAAGTGAATTAAAAAGAGAAGAAAACAGATCTGCGCTGGAAGGCCTAGGTAGCTACTGACCAGAAAGCAGAAGGCTGAGCCACATGGCCCACTAAATTCTAGTTCTAAGCATCTATAAAATTCATAATTCATAGTAAGAAAATTAGCATGAGTCTACAGAATGGTACACTGAAATATATTTAAAAAAGAAGCCTCTAAATGTAAGATGAGAAACAACAACACACATGAAGTGGAAAGCTGCAAACTTAACACTAATACAAATTCCTGATATTTGCTTGTTTTAGGCTTTTTTTTTTTTTCTTTTTTTGGAGGTGATTATAAACTTTTTAACTACTTAAAAAATAATAAACTAGAAATCTAGAATACAAATAAAAACATTCTAAGCTTTAAATCAGCTCACATGAATCTACAAACTTCTAAAGTAAATGCAAACATTTTATAAAATTCTATCTTGTTACCACTGACTAACAACCTCACCTATATAATTAATTTTAAAAATATGGCTACCACTTTAGAAAAAAGCTAAATTTCTGAGGGGGAAAAAGCTGCTTTAATTTAAAAGTATGGACATGATCTCATACACACACACACACACACACACACACACACAAAAAAAAAAACTAAAAAAGGAGTAGTAAGGATAATAATTATTTTATATCAATAAAGCCTCATTTTGATTTTAATTATTTTCCCCTTGATATATTTTAAAAACCCTTACCTAAAGAAAAAAAAATGAAAAGAATCTGGGTATCATTGCTGTGACAGTAAACATTACTAGAAACATTCAGGAAACCTACTAGAAACTTGATGGACAAAGTCCACTACTCATTTCTGTTTCTATTAGGATTTGTACTGTTATTAAAACAGAGCCACTCCGACCTGTCCCGAGGGAGAGCAGTCCACGCCAGACTATGTGACGTTCCAGCTGAGATCTGCTGAATAGCAATGCCGTCTAAGCCACTCACTTTCTTTGGTTTAGTGATGGGACCGGTGGAATTTCCTTGGCCACACTGTCCCATTGAGTTATTGCCCCAGGCATACACTTCATTATCTGAAAATAAGAAGTACAAAGGACAACACAAATATAAACATATTATATGTGAGAAAGATAATAGTTAATACCTTATTTTTAAAGACTGATGACTTTACCATGAGAAAGAGCCAAACAATGACTGTCTCCAATAGAAATATCAACAATCCGTGTGGCAGCCAGTTCTTCAATGAGCTTGGGTCTCAGAGCAGTGGCCTCTGAAGAACCACAACCTAAACAAGCCCCACAGCCCCAAGCATAAACCTGAAAAAACAAAAACGTCACACACATAAGTTTCTGATATCAGGCTGTCAACTTATCTAGGAATATCATTTATTAAGCAAGATTACAATCTAGTTCAAAATAATAGTTTTCTGATGTTACAATAATTTATCGTTTGATGTATGGGTTTGGTTGTTTCTTACTGACATTCTGCTTTGTGATGCTTTTAAAACATTCACTGTATTGTTGGATAATGAGCTGGGCCACAAAGAAAAACTGATCATAAAAAATTAATAATCTTCTCAGAGACTCTACCACAGCCACTACTAACTGGCTTACATTGGCCCTATCTTAGCAGCTTTGGAAATATTGCTTTGTTTTATTTTTCTGTGTAATATTTATTTAAAAGGCTTAGGTTTTCTTTCCACTATTTTTTAAATGTATTTGTATGCATACATGTTTGCAGTCCATAAAGACTGCATTCCTTGTGTGAAGTTGGTCTGCAACATGAACTCCTTCATGAGTTTCTCACTCTGCACATGACATCACCACTAAGTATATAAAAAGTATATAAAAGAAGTATATAAAAGAACTAAAGTAATTAAATACAAGGCAATGGATAGTTTGAGATAGATTTTTTTTTTAAGGATACAAAGCATTGGAGGCTCTTAAAAATTATATGTCAATTTCAGTTTTGCTGGTCGTCTGCCCTGTGATTTGTAAGAAAACATTCCTGTTCCTCTGCCTGACATGTGACAGACTCTTGCATGTGGTAATTGATGGACCTGCAATTCCATGCCATAACTGCTAGGGATACACATGAAAAGTTAAAAAACTTTAAAGATAACATTTAATTCTGTCTCCTAACTCTATCCTAGCTCCTCAGAAAAACCTAATCTTCCCAGATAATTTCCACATGCAAGTGTTCTTTGTACCCTCTTACTTTTTATCACAATCATGAAGTTTCAGTTCACATCAGTGGTCCCACCTAGATCTGTCATTGCTTTCCTCCCCTACACATGATTTTCACGAAAAGTTTGAGTGATGAGTATTAAATGACTTTTATAAAAGCAGCTTAATAGGAAGAACAGGGGCTGAAGGAATAGCATAGCAAGTAGGAGGCTCTAGGTTCCATGTTGGGATTTGGGGGGAAGTGACAAGGGAGCTGCAGGAAAATTTATTTAGATCACACAGGCCAGTCAGAAAATCTGATTCCTTCTCAAATACTTAAAAAAAAAAAACCTTCATTTCAGAATGTGGCCTATATTTATGAAGGCCTCTAAAATATTACAGTTCTGGGGCCCGGCAGGATGGCTCAGTGGTCTAAAGCACCTGCTTAGAAAGCTAAGGTGGCTGCAGGGACCGTGGTTCGATCCCTGGCACCACATGCTGTGCCAGCCCTGCCCTCAGCGCAGGCTGAGCCGGCCATAAAAATAAATAAATAAACAAACAAAAGTTCTGAAACAAGAAAAAAATAAAATAAAATAAAATAATAAAATATTACAGTTCTTTGACAGGCATCCTTCAGCCCCACCTGCCCTGTGGACGTCAAAGCAAGCGAAGACTGGCTTCCAGCACAAACTTTGCGAATGAACATTCCTTGTAAAGCTTCAATAACTTTAGGTTTATACACTCTGTTGGTGTCACCATGGCCAAGTTTGCCTATATAAAAAAAAAAAAAAAAAAAAACATTTTCAAGTTAAAAATTTTACTTCTTCTAAAGCCCTCATATTGTCTTCGTAAGTACTAAAGTTGGCAGGATGCTGTAATCTATTCATCACTTATCTGACAGGTGTAGAAAGCTTAAGTTTTTGACAATGAAGGTTATTAATAAATAAGCATTTTTGTTACAAGAAAGTTACCTAGAGACTAGTAACCTTTTATATCTTAACCCTAAGCAATTAAAATATTTTAATGAGATATGGAAAAGTATTTTTCTTTCTTTCTCTCCCTTTAATGACTCTATGTCTAACTTCAACCATACACAGGTTCTTTGCTAGACATGGTGCACACAATTCTAGCACTTGAAAAGCTGAGGCACTATACTTATGCAAGTTTAAGGATACTACATAATGAGTTCAAAGTCTGCTTGAACTAGACATTGAGATCCTATCTCAGAGGAAAAAAGGCGGGGGTATGGAGGCATGTACCTGTAATCCCAGCACTTGGGAGGCTGAGGATCAAGCACTCAAGGCCAGTCTGGGCTACAAAATGAACTCAAGGCCAGCCTGAACTACATCATGAAACTATCTCAAAACGCCAAAACCAGGGGCTCAGTAGAATAAGCACTTGCCTGGCAAGCACAAGGTCCTGAATGTAATCCCCAATACTGCAAAAAAAAAAGTTCTGGACAAGAAAATATATTCATAGAAGCTTTCAAAACTAAAAATTTTTAATATACACTTTTAAAATTATCTTTTGTGTGTATGGTACTAGGGACTAAACCCAAGGCCTTTACACTGAGCTACACCCATAGCCCTTTTTTGTTAATTTTATTTTTTATTTTGAAACAAGATCTCATGAAGACATCAAATTGTCCAAGCTGGGCTCAAATTTGCAATCTTTCTGCCTCAGAACACTGGGATTACAGGCAAGAGCTACCATACCTACTTAAACTGACTTACTTTTAATATCTACACTTTTCAGGGGTACAAGAAGCCAAGCATTCACACTGCTAGAGCCAGTGACTAAAGTGGGCAAAGACATTCATTCATTAAAAGTGTTTTTTAATACTGAAAAAACTAGAAAACATCTAGGTACTCAACAATTGGAAATTGTTTTCATAAATCATTCTGAAGCCACATGAAAGCAATGAACCTTTTAAAAAATGTGAATAGTCATATTGACCAACATAGAAAAGATACTCATAAATTATTGCCATATTAAACCCAACAGGTTATAAAATATCTATGGAAATACACAGGTCTACTTTAGTTTTTAAGTACATCCATATAGAGATATATGTGTGCGTGTGTGTATTTACTACCGAATGTTAATAGTCAAGAGAATAATGGTAGAGGCAGAGTTTAATTTTAATTTGTTTATCTGTATTGTGACTTCTTCTATACCACAAACATGTAACCGAAAAATAAATTTTCTTAAAAAATCAAAGAAAAAAAAGCTAAAGCAACCACTAAATAATTTTTCACATACCATTGTCTCCTCCTCCAAAGGACCACACAGTTCTTCCATCTTTAGATAAAGCAATAGTATGTGAACTGCCACAAGAAACCTCTCCAACATTGCTAATGTCTTTTACTAATGTTGGAATGTTACGGCTGTTACTATCACCGTGACCTTGAATGAGAAAAGCATCAAAAAAGCAGTGTTAACTCCTTTTCTCTAGGTAATCATTGCACACAAGTGGAATAAACATTACAAGTTATTTTAAAGTGCAATTAAATGTGAAAAACGTATTATTCCTATGACCTCCTCAATTAGTTTTCCAGGTTGCTCCCAACTGGGGCAGGCAGATACCAGTGAACCTTCTGAAATTTCTATTTATGGTCCTGGAATCATCCTCATTTTATCCTGTCTTGACTCATGCTTGTGTCAACTTGTTTCCATGACCTAGTAGATTATAAACATCAGGATCATGGTGGTCTGTTTCTTATTCCTGAAGCCCTATAGTGCCTGGCCATAATAAGCCCTAGGTAAAAATTTACTGGATTTAATTACACTTTAGATAATGTAGGTATCTATATAAAACTAAATTCCACTGAGCTTAAAACTAACAAAATAAGTGGCCTTTACTTTCTCCTCATTGCTGCTCAGTAACTCTAATCATTTTTAAGTTCTAGAAGAACTTTAATTTAAAAAAAGAACTTTACCTAATCTTCCAAAGTCTCCTTCACCCCAGGTATACAATTCACCATCCTCTGTGACAGCAGCACTGTGCCTGTATCCAGCTGACACACACACAACTACCTGCATTGCACACATGGGAATTTGATGAGCACACACATGCTAAAACACAGTCTGTACACAAATACTGATACTGATATTCACAAACCATTCAAGAAGTGCCCAAATAGGTAAGCTATGCTCAGGACAACACACAGGTGACTTGTCCAGGAAGTACTTATGCTCTGCCTGCCCAGCAATGAACCCTGGCTTCCACCCATGGGAGAGGACTTCTCTCAGTTCATGTAAAGGTACCACAAGGGCTGGAAGGAGTACTTAGAGTAGGAAAGACCTCAATACTTACAGAGAACAACAGCCCTCATCCTGAGGACTGAGCCCTCAAGTAAATATAAAATTAATGAATAGAATCAGGGGAATAAAGACATACCATATATCAATAGAAAGCAGGTATCTTCTAACATCAATCAAAATCACTGTACCCAAAGATATGAAAAAAAATGTCTGTCCTAAAACTCTCATGTCTATTTAATCTCCAAAGAGTAGCATATACTGTAGGAAACTGAATAGGAGTTAAATTTAAAAATACAGACAGGGGGTAGGGTGGGACAGTGGCTATAATCCTAGCACTCAGGACGCTGAGCAGGAAGAATGCTATGAGTTCAAGGCCAGCCTGAATGGCAGCAAAACACTGTCTTAAAAAAAAAGGGAGGGCACCTCTGAAATTTTTATCTGTCAATTTTCAGGGTTCAATTGTGTGACATTTTCCCTTTATCTTGTTACAATGTTAGTTGTTTTGTGTTACTGGCTATTGAATCCAAAGCCTAAACACATGAGATACATCTTTAGCCTTTTTTTTTCTAATACAGGATCTTTTTTTTTTTTTTTTTCTAATACAGGATCTAAGTTGCTCAGGCTGGCCTAATGCTTGGAATCTTCCTACCTTCCCACTGGCTATACTTGCAGGCATACATCACGACATCCTATACTATTGGGGGGTTTTGTTTGTTTTTATACTGTTTTTTTTGGGGGTTTTTTTTTTGTTTTTTTAATGTATTTAGTACAGGTTCTACAAGGTCTCACCACACAGATTGGACTTTTAGTGACCCTCCTGCTCTCGGCCTCCCAAGCTCTGGAATTACAGGCACGAGACACCATGCCCAGTCTCAACGGCTGTCAGCATGCCCAGGGGATGGGGCTGGCTTGGCACCAGTGGGATCAAACCCCAGTCCCTGCAATCCCTGGCCCCTGACTCTGCCTAAGCAGACTTTTTAATCTGCTGAGCTATCTGGCTGGCCCTTATACTGCTATTTTTATTTGTTTATTTATTTATCTTTATGGCCGGCTCAGCCTGCCCTGAGGGCAGGGCTGGCGCAGCATGTGGTGCTGGGGATCGAACCGCGGTCCCTGCTGTCGCCCAAGCTTTCCTAAGCAGGCGCTTTAGACCACTGAGCCATCCCACCGGGCCTATACTGCTATTTTTAATTGGCAATATTTACATATAAAAATGAGGCATTCAAAGGAATATAACCAATGAAATTAAGGACTGAAGAAAGTATTAGACCAAGAAAATATAACTTTAAATAACTTATCCAAAGTTCCTCAGAGCCTACTATTAAACATGTCATTAAGTAACCTCTGAGGTTTCAAAGTGCAATGTGCCTATACCCAGTATCTTGGTGTTGCCATAAACGTTAAAACAGTGCAAATTATGAGCAAGTAAAATTCATTTGACAGACAACCAGGTCAAAAAGCCTCTCATGAAGGAAAAGTGAACCACTTGTAACTGGTATAAAATTAAAATTTAGAGTCTCCTAAGTTGTGGAGTTTCCTTCCTCTGTACTGAGAACTGACTCCAGGGATTTTCCAGAGATACATCTCTAAGATCCCACCCTCAACTTTTTTTTTTTTTTTTTTTTCTTTTTCCTTGTGACTGGTATTCCTAAATTACCAAGTTGTCCAGGATGAGCCCAAACTTGTAATCCTCCTGACTCAGCCTCCCGAGTCCTGGAATTACAACTATGTGCCACTAAACCTGGCTAGAATTCACAAAGATTTTTATGTAAAGAAATATTATAGAAGAATACCATCTTAAAATGAAGATATGTTAACACTGCATGTAAGTTCACATATGTTTTAGGTTTAGATTCTCATGGCATCCACTAATGCTGTGAGACCCTAGGCAGTTACTTAAGCATTCTAAATACTTCTTTATCCAGGTCTATTAAAATGCTACCTTCTCCTGATCCCTAATATAATAATGTTCAGCCCAAGTTAATCTCTATTACATTACTCAATTTTTTTCTTTGCAACTATCTGAAATTATTTTATATATTTGCATTTATCCAGAAAATTAAAGCTCTATAAAAAGTCTTTGTCTAATGCCTAAAAACACTGTCTTATACTTGAAAGGCCCATTAAGTACTGGATGACTGAGTAATTCTGTTTTCTCACCAAAGAAATGAGGAAAAATACCTTATAAGAGTAAAAATTAATTATATGCTAGAAAACTAAAACCGAGCCAAGAGCAGTGCTGTGCACCTACAGTCCAAATACTCAGAAGGTTGAGGCAGGAGCAGCATGGGCAACAGCACAAGATCTCATCTGGAACTAGAAGAAAAAATTTAGAAGCGTTCATAAAGCATTTAAACTGAATAATGTATGTGAAAGTGTTTTGTAAACGATAACGCAGATATACAAAAATATAAGTGAAGGAGGAAGAGGGAGGGGAGAGGAACAACTTCAAAAATACATCAAAATCTGAAAGATACTATCAATTATAATATCACTGTTATCTAATAACTTACATATAAAAAGACAGCACATACCTTTCCCTGAAGAGGCCCCTGAATAAGCTTGGGATATTTCTGGGTTGAACTATTTCCATGTCCTAGTTTCCCATAGTCACCATCTCCCCAACTGAAGACTTCTCCTTCTGTAGTAAAAGCTAACGTGTGACCATCAGAGCCTTTAGAAGATGAAACTTTTTTAATGGACCTATGAGGCTCAAAGGTTAACTTTTTTAAAGTTGACTGATTGTTGGAATCTCCAAGGCCCAGTCTCCCATAGCTGCCTTTACCGCAAGCTCTGACTGAACCATCCGTAGAAATAACAAAAGTGCAATACTGTCCGGCTTCGATCTACAAATGAGCAAAATGATAACACAAAATGCTTCTGTGAGTACTGAGGTATAATACTTAATATCAGTTTTAGCAAGAAGCTCAACATTTAGGATTAGGTTTAGCAGAATATGGCATAATGTACATAAAAATAAAATAGAAAAAACACTAACAGTATATTCACACTGACTTCATCTTTGAGCTCAAATTCACATCTGTATTAACTCTGCAGGCTATCTATTATGGCTTGCATCTAGAGGTCTCTGCAAAGCCTCCTGTTCTCATAAGTGGAGAGTTTCCACAGTGGCTAGATTAGGACGTATGGTGCTAGATTAAAGATGTGATCCTGAAGCCTGGGTAATATACAGGGACAGCAAAGAGTGGCCTCTATTGCTTCTGCTTCACTGCTCAGCTATATTAATACCTTCTGCCCATCGTGAACTCTTTGTGCTCTGTGCTACCTGTCTGTCCTGCCGCCCTGCCGCCCTGCCACCCTGCCTAGAAGCCAGCCAACTATAAAGTGACACCTCTGCAAATGTGGGCTGAAATAATCCCTTCCTCCTCTAATATTTGGTGTCAGTTATTTTGTCTAACAATAAGAAAAGTAACTAAGACATCTATCAACTCACAATTGAATGAAACAACAATGTGAAATGTTTTAGCTTCATGCTATAGTTGGAAAAGAAATACAATTTCCTTATAAATTTCTTAGGGCAACTATGACAGGAACCATACAAACATACTCTAAACCAGTGGTTCTCAACCTGTGGGTCGTGACTCCAGCGGGGGTTGAACAACCAAAACACAGGGGTCGCCTAAAGCCATTCCGAATCATAACTGTAGCAAAATTACAGTTTTGAAGTAGCCACCAAAATTATTTTTTGGTTTGGGGTCACTGCAACATGAGGAACTGTACTGTGGGGTCACAGCATTAGAAAGGTTGAGAATCATTGCTCTAAACTCATTCAGAAAGAAATATGCATTTTAATTCAAATAATAACAAAATAGAAGTTCTTGCTTGAACTACAAATGTAAAACGGTGACAAAAAAGCAATAATAAGAAAACAAAATGCCAATCTGGGAAAAGGAAAATTAAGTCCTGTATTTAGCCTTTATTTAGTTTTATCTGCCATGTGTGCTGAATATAATGGTAAAATCTGTTGCCTTTCATAAGGCTTTCTAAGAATCCAGATCAGAATCTACTTTTATGAACTTTGCAAACAATGTCAGGTATTTGGGAGACCAAAGGTGCATTTTTCCATCAAAATAAAAAATGCTGCAATATAGAACAGACAAAACATAAACAAGAATTTCATTCATTAAAAAGACACTCTTCCTACAAACCAAGTAAGTATGAAGCATTTGCAAGGCACACGGGCACTCACGGTCTGGGCGTCAGAGAAGCTAGGAGCCAGCTTGGGCTGCAGTATTTTCTCCTGAGTGCCTTCTACCAACTGATGGCTGCTGTTGCTTCCCCACACGTAGACCTCACAGGTTTCAGAGACGATGGGAGCATCCCCAGTCTGAATGCTATCAGGGCTAGCACATGTTCTTGAGTAGTCGGAGGCCATTCTACACACCTATAAAAATTTTTAAATATGAGAAAAACAATCAAGGCATTTTTAGTGTAGACATTTTACACATACTCTCTGAAATTACTGCTGCCTTTCCATTTTCAACTGCTTAAGAATAATGCACCAGCCGGGCGTGGTGGTGCACACCTGTAATCCCAGCACTCAGGAGGCTGAGGCAGGAGGATCAGTGCGAGTTTGAGACCAGCCTGGGCTACAAAAGTGAGCTCAGGACCAGCCTGAACTGCATAGCGGGACCCTGTCTCAAAAAAAAAAAAAAAAAAAAAAAAAAAACATCTAGGCTTAATACAGATAGCTAGAATATTTACTTGCACAAAATAATTCACTAAAAGATATTCCCAAAAGAAAGAGGTGGGAAAGGAGAGGCAGCCTTTTCAAATAAAACAAATTTTACTACTGAATACAGCAGCAGTATAGAAAAGTAAAGTTTAAAAAACCGCCACTGATAATCTTATCACTTTAATAGATGTTATCTTTTTTATGTGTCCTTCTGGGATTTTGCATATAGTTTGTTTGTTTGTTTGTTCGTTTGTTTGTTTATTTATTTATTTATTTTTGGTGGGACCAGGGTTCAAACTCATGATCTTGCACTTTCCAGGCAGGCACTTGTGCCACACAGCTATCTTTAACACATTCACTACTATAGTTATACAAATATGCTACAAAAAAGCATTTGCAAAATCTGCCTACCTAAGCCGGGCGTGGTGGTGCACGCCTATAATCCCAGCACTCGGAAGGCTGAGGCAGGAGGATTGGTGTGAGTTCAAGACCAGCCTGGGCTACAAAAGTGAGCTCAAGGCCAGCCTCAACTGCATAATGAGACCCTGTTTCAAAAAAAAAATCTGCCTACCTAATAATGATGACTGAAAAATATTCAATACAAAAATCATAATTTATTTAACCACTTACCTTTGATAAAATATGTAAAGTTCTTTCTGTTTCATTATTTTATAGGCCATTTTTAAGACTATAGTTGTTACTATAGTTTTTATTACTTCAGTATAGAGAATCTAAGACTTGGTATATCAAAAAGGCCAATAATCCTACAATCTTAAAATTCTTGAAACATACTGTAACAAATTGATAACAAACTGTTCCCCAAAATGATGTTTATAATACTGTCACCAGCAATGTTCAAAAGGAGGGTGAGCCTCAAAACATCAAGCACCCAGGGCAATTCAGCACACACATACTCATATGCAAAGTAAACGTCTTGACTTATTTACCATTTATGCTGAATATAATGGTAAAATCTGTTCTAGTCACAATGTTGTGGTTGTTTAAACTCCTCAGGAAAAGCACAAGACCCAAGGTGGCCTTCCTGCTTGCCCTAACCCAGGACTGGGTCTGTGTGAGAGTACTGGGGTCACCACAGCACCCACACCATGGATGAGTACTATGATTCTGAAGAGTTCTGAGTTTAGGAGTAGGGTGCTTGTTTTGTTTTAATTTTTTTCAAACTTAAGTGAAAAAAGGAGGATGTCATTAATCTTACATATCCTTATTATCAGTAGGGTCAAAGTTTTTTCATCTATTTATTCATCACATTTTGTAAAGTAAACTTACTTTCACCCTCTTATTAGGGGTTAATGAATTTTTTACTGTATGCGTTCAACAAAGACCTTCAGTCTGACTACAGCAATGTGCAATCTGGTTTTTGTTTTGTTTTGTTTTTGCCTAACTGAGCAAAACAATAAAATAAGAATCATTAAAAGTCACTATGTTAGTCTGTGTGCACACTGAGTGGGAAGACATAGAATAATTTTAGTTAGATCTTTTACACACAAGGCAAAACAACAGAGGGCATGTTAGCAAATATTTTCCAGTGACTACGAGGACTGTTCTAAAAACATATAAAATGATATACAAGTGAAAACTTCTCATCCCTGAGAAAAGACAGAAATTTTGCTGGAGATAAAAGGATGGTGGGGTTATGATAGAGCTGTTCATTTAAAGATATATTACTATAATGCAGCTTATAAAAAAATCATAGCCTTCTCATCCTCTTACTCTCTGAAAAACTGAGAAGATATTACTCACAGAGCAATACATTTCAAAAATAATCATCTAGTTCTTGTGAACTCTTGAAAAATTAACTAGTTTCAGGAATCTTTCTTAGAATGGTGCCTCCACACTGATGAGAAACCAGTGGGAGTGGAATCAAAACTGCACAGGCCAGGCACAATAGCAAGGGATAATGGAGAAAGGCAAGATAAAAGAGGGGCAAGGAAACCACAGGATGAGCCAAAAACAATGTGCTACACCAGAGAGGAGTTTCTTAGCATCACACAAAAGTAACAAGAAGGCAGGGGTATCGAGGGTTAGGAGAGATATGCTACATCCTAACCTACTCTAAAAGTTTAGGTGAAGTAACTTCATACAATAACCAACAGTAAATTATTGAGGCCAAATACTGTAACAGCTGTTATAAAAAAAGACAGGGGGAAAAAAGATAGGGAAAAGAAGTGTAGAAACATCCAAATACTTGTTTTGCAAGAAAAGAGCCCACAAAACAAAGAAAACAGGTCTAAAGAATTTGGAAAATGAAAACACAAATCTGAATTGGTAGTGCTAGAAATGAAGTAAAAGCCTCAAGAAAGAATTAAGAACAAAGAAAAAAATTTCCAAAATAAAGATTAAGCGCTTGCTTTGGCAGCACACATAGTAAAATTGGAAAGATAAGGAGAAGATTAGCATGGCCCCTGTGCAAGGATGAACACGCAAATTCATGAAGCATTCTGTATTTTTCAGCAGCTTTCGACATTGCCAGTTCTACCAATAAGCCAGCTCTGCAATTATGGAACACTGGACTATGTATACTACTACTTTCTCTTAGTTTAATGAGAAGAAATTTTTTGTACCAACAATGATTAGAAAAATTACCATGTCTACATCCTACACTCTGTATAACTACTACGAGCACAATAATATGCATTGTATCAATTATTGGGAACGTACTATTAATATGCTTTGAAACTGTCACATTGTTATTTCTCATTAAAAGTAACAAAAACAATAAAGATTAAACTAGAAAAAATCCAGAAGTAATACAATAGAAAATGTCATATATGTAACAAAGGATAAAAAGGAAGATATTTTCAGAAATTAAAAAATAAGATATTTTAAAATTTAATAATAAATTACAATGTTAGGAAAATTTAACATACAGATAATTGGAGTTCCTAACAAAAACAACCAAAGTAGAGAAAGAAAATAATACTACAGGGGCCCGGCAGGATGGCTCAGTGGTCTAAAACGCCTGCTTAGGAAAGCTTAGGCGGCTGCAGGGACCACAGTTCGATCCCTGGCACCACATGCTGTGCCAGCTCTGCCCCCAGGGCAGGCTGAGCCGGTCATAAAAATAAATAAATAAACAAAAGTTCTGAAACAAGAAAATAATTTTAAAAAAAGAATATAATACTACAACCTATAACTTAAGGACATTTTCCTGAAACTAAAAACATTTGAAACTATATATTGACTTCTCACATTTCTAGGAATATAAATCCAGAAAAAATAATATCAAAATATATTCTAGTAAAATTACTGATCATTCAAAAAAAAAGTTCTTAAAATGATTTCTCAGGAAAATAAAGACTTGACTCATACAGAAAAGATTACCTATGCACTTGGGGTTAAGCCAGCAATTCTTTATGCCAGAAGAGAATGAGGTAACATATACAACATACATAAAAAAGAAAGTATAAAGCCAGGAGCAGGGGCATAAGCCTATATTCCCAGCACTCTGGGAGGGTGAGACAAGAGTATAAATTTGATCATAGCCTGGGCAACATATCAAGACTGTGGAAGAGAAAAAAGCTGGTGATGTCACTCAGTGTGAAGGCCCTGGATTCAATCTCCAGTATTTCAAAAAGGAGGAGGACAGAAAGACAAACAGACAGACAAAAAGAAGGGGAGAAAAGGAGGAGAGGCAGGAAGGAAGAAGAGAGGGAGGAAAAGGGAGTAAAAAAGTTAGTTATTTCCCAAACTAACTTTTATAATAAAAAGCATAGCAATTATCAGCATACAAGAACTATGAAAATCTTGGTCTTCCTAGTTTCTTGAAAAATCTATTAAAGAATGGGCTTTAGATAATTGAAAAGATTATAAAGACCAGAAGTAAGCATAAAATATGTGCTTATTTGTAGAACTAATACTAAGTGAGGGTTAAAAAGCACAGAGTAATGAATGACTACTTGTTCAAAGTACAACTACAAGGAAGGAGCACATTAAAATTTTAATGTACGGGCCAGGAATACAGCTCAGCAGCATAAGCACCTGCCTGGCAAGCGTAAGATCCTAAGTTAGATCCCCAGTACTGCAAAAAAAAAAAAAACAATTTAAAAAAACACCTTAAGCCGGGCGTGGTAGCTCACGCCTGTAATCCCAGCACTCGGGAGCCTGAGGCAGGAGGATTGGTGCGAGTTCGAGACCAGCCTGGGCTACAAAAGTGAGCTCAAGGACAGCCTCAACTGAATAGCGAGACCCTGTCTCAAAAAGACAAAAAATAAAAAATAAATAAATAAAAAAATAAAAAAAAAAAATTAAAAAACACCTTAATGTTTTCAGGAACTAAACAGAAGTAGAATTTGGCTTGCTAGTTTAGCAAAGCATTGTATATGTGTATATGTGTATTTGCATGTATAAAATGTGTAAACAAATGAGTAATTATAGAATATTTTTAATTTTATCATCCTTATATCCTTGAAAATCAACAGTTTAGTTAAATGGAAAGAAGATATAAATGAAATATACAAAAAGACTACGTAAAAACTGTGTAGTCCTAGAACTCATGAGGTACTTTGGCTTTAAACATACCACACATGCATTAACTCCACAACACACCACAATTTCCTAGCTCTGTCTGTTATAAAAATCTAAATATGGACAAGGCCAACTCACTAACAGTAGCACCTCTAGCACCCTCATCATGGTACAAACTGCAGTGTTTTTGAAGAAATATCAAGCTAATTCCCAGGGCAAGAAATGTACATCATGACCCAGGAACAATGTGCTTCACCAGAAAGCAACAAGTAACAGCCTTTTGTCAAAAAAATTTAGGAAGAATCTAAAGCTATTACTGCCCTGACAAGACAAGAGGCCTAAATAAACCAACACCACAAATAACAATTTAACACTCAAATAGGTTTAAGTCTATAAATTCAAAATGATATTTTTTAACCAAGTTAATTGATCAAGCTTAACTATGATAAAGAATTAGTTCACTAAATTGAAAAGAAAATCAGATGGGGAGAATCAAGTATTTATTCTGCCTTCTGTACATGTCCTGTAGCAGAATAACTAAAGAGTTGACAGGGAAGCATCTCTTTATAAAAACATTCTAATAAATAAATGAAAAGAACTAGACCACAACCATTAACCACAAATCAATTAAATCTAGCTATTAAACACCACAAAGGGAGGCAACCAAGTGAAACTAGATGGAAGAACACAACACCACATACATAGCTTGCTCAGATGTTACACTTGAGACCGAGCAAGCCTCTGGATCCAAGTGCTAATCTGCAGGCATATGAAGGACAAAGATATTGAACTGCATCAAGAGTAACCAATCAGAAAAATACAGGTTGAGAAAACTTACAGTCTAATAAATAAGTTACTGAATATGTACACTGAAGGAAAGGAAGAATGTACCAGTTCAGAGATTTAAAATTTTTTAATGAGCAAGAATGAGCTAGTATCCAGGGATGAGTATCTGATTGATACAACTATAAAGAACCACAAGGAAACTATTAGTCCAAAAGTCTTAAAAGTGTTTATGTTCAAGGAAAGAGGAAAGAAGTTCTGACTAGGACATGAAAGAGCTTCTTTGACTGAAAAAATTCTATTTCTTTACCTGAGTACAGACTAAAAGGGTGTTTATTTAGCAATTCATTAAGTCATACATGTGTTTGTATGTCCTTCTGTATCTGTTTTACTTAATTGAAAAATTTCTCAATTAAATTCACCAATATATGATCTAATATTCAAAATAAAATACACTGTAAATACATTCCTTTCCCACCCCTGGCCTAAAACAACTGAGGCTCCACTCTCCAGAGGTAACCACTCAGTCTACCTTCTTTGTGGAGCCTTTCTTTTGGATTACATTTTTTCCCCTCTCCAAACAGATATTTTTAGCAGTTAAGTACATGCTATAGTATTTAAAATAAAGTAATGTTTAATGCAAAAGCCATGATGATTACGTACCTCTTCAAAGAGACATAATGCTGCTTCATAGAGTGAGCACAGGCCATCAGATGTTCTAGTTGGTTCTCTCCACTGACTTCGATCAGCAGATGAGCCCTGTAATTAAACATTGTATGATACAGTATGTGAAGAAGAGAGACAGACATATTTAAAAATCACTGAAGTACTCCATGAAAACAATGCCCATCTTAAGAACTATTCACATGCTTTTGTTTTTGTTTTTTGTTTGTTCCATGGTTTCTGTGGTGCTGGGCATCCGGTCTAGTGTCCTGTGCACACTACACAAGTGCTATACTTCTGAGCCCTGAGGACTGTTTACATGACTGTGGAATAAAATCTTAATATTTGGTCACAAACCAACTTTTACACGTAAATGCTATAAAAGGCCTGGTTATTGGGTCAAATGGCAAATTAAGGCCCAGTCTAGGATTATCTTACTAAATAGTGATTCATTTCAAAGGGTCACAAGACTAGAAACAGCCAAAAAGGAGGAATTCTTTGGGTGACTCCCCATGAATCCCCAGGGTTGCCTCATCCTCCTGCCCTAAGGGACACAGGTGAACAGAATACAGCCCTCATAAATAATTATCCAGAGTGGCAAAAGTCTCTCCTCCCTTCTCAGTTCCAGCACAACCAATGTTCCAGCACTCAGTTCATGTCTATACTAGCAACAAAACATCATTTTCCTGGCATAGTTGAGGATTCACAAAATTTCTCTGGGACTTTTGCCACAAGGAGGCCCATTAAGAGAAATCATTATCTTAATGAAAAACGATAATTAGAAAGTGAACTATATCCATGGTACTTCCCGATCTTTAAATATTTAGACCACAAATGTCAAGTTCTCTCTGATTTATCAATACTATAATTGTGACAATCTCATTTGTGGATTTATTTCAAAAGATGCTGTGTTGGGGCTGATAGCTCCATGGCACAAGGGCCTGCCTGGCAAGTGCAAGGTCATAACTTCAAAGCCCAATCCTGCAAAAAAAAAAAAAAAAAAAAAAAAAAAAAAAAAAAAAAAAAAAAAAAAAAAAAAAAAAAAAAAAAAAGTACTATATTGTAAAATATAACCAGATGACCACTTACTTGGTAGATACATAAAAATACTATAAGGGAAAAGCTCACTTACATGTCCTGCCAGATTTTATCCAACTGTAAGGTTCTACACTTTTATTAAGGCAAACTATTTTATACTTACAGCTTTGTAATTCCCATAATAAAGGAAATGACTTTTGAACCAAACATAAAATCCTAAACAATGCTTTCAAACATAATATCCACAGTATTTAATTCTAACAAAGTATCTTGGTTAGAATTTTTTTTTTTTCTTTTTGTTTGCAACTGGGGATTGAACACAGAAACACTGAGGTACATTCCTAGCCCCTATTTTTTTTTTTTTTTTTTTTTTTTGCTAGGTCTTGCTAATTAGCAAAGTTGGCCAGGCTGTGCTCTAACTTGCAATCCTCTTGCCTCAGCCTCCCAGAATGCTAGGATTACAGGAAAGGTGCTATCACATCCAGCTTAGAATTTTTTAAGTTTCATAGTACATTAAAGTTTTGCTCTTCAGACTCACCCCAAGCCCAGTGTGAGTGAGGGAGATCTGCTCCATGTCCACACCATTTCTCCTACATTCCCAACCCAGCCCCAGCCTAAGACAGATGATCTGCGCCACACTTCCCGATCCTCTCCAGACTCGGCCCAAGCCCAGTGTGTTGTGGGGGAGATCTGCTCCAGGTACGCCATATCTCCCCTGGACCCAACCCAGTGCCAGCAAGTGTATGGGGTTCAATCCCACAGGCTACAGCAGCAAGAAGCTGCATATAGACCCAAGCTAGGCACATCTGGATGAATTCAAATTTGGTAGATCCAGTCCCAGTAAGCTGAGACACTTTGCTAGACCCAGATCTAGGAAAGTGTCTTCTTTCTTTTTCTCTTGATCTATAGAGGGGACAACAGGTAACTGGGTGAACTAATCTACCTGGAAGACTCCAGGTACATCAAGTGGAGGTGATCAGACAGAACTTAGGGGAACTAAATTAAATACAAATTCCCAATTTAATATCTGCTTAGCTGCACAGGCAGCTCATATGACACAGCTCATATCTCTGAATTAATAGTGTCTGAAGTAAAGAAACAAATGCAGAAATGTAAAGAGGAATTCAGATCACAAACAACCTCTGAAGTAAAAAAAGAAAGGATAACTATAATGAATAAATTAACAAATGCTCTAAAGAATACACTGATAAATTTGAGGATATTAGAAAAATGATGGATTCCTTGAATGAGCAATATACAAAAGAAATAGATCATATGAAGCAGACTCAAAGAGATACACAGGAACTTAAAACCCCAGTTACAGGCTGGCAAAGCCATCTGAATGAAAGTGAAGATAGAGTTTCAGATCTTGAAGACACTGTTGCAGCTAGTGAAAAGGTGAGGGATCTATTAAAAATAACTAGGATGCAGGGGAAAAAAAATTCAACATCTGCAAGATGATGCAAAGATGAACAACATGAGACTAATAGGTATCAATGAGAAAGGAGTCAATACAAATGATATAAAAGGAATATGGGCAGAGGTTAATAGCAGAACTTCCCAAATATGGGAAGACCTTCTGGCACTGAGGTAACTGAAGCATACAGAACTCCAAATCACATTAACCCAATTAAAAACACACCTAGACATAAAATAGTCAATCTGATAAAAGGCATCTATAACAATCCAATGGCTAACATAATTCTAAATGGAGAAAAACTGAAATCTTTTACTCTCAGATCTGGTACAAGATAAGGATGTCCTCTATCACCACTCCTATTTGATATACTTTTGGAACCATTAGCTAGAGCCACTAGACAAGAGAGAGAAATAAAAGGAACAAGACTAGGTAAAGAAGAAGTTAAACTAAGGCTGGAGATAAAGTTCAGCAGCATAAGTGCCTGCCTGGCAAGCACAAGGTCCTGAGTTCAATCCCCAGTACAAGAAGAAGAAACAAGGAAGAAGAAGATGAAGAAGAAGGAGAAGGAGAAGGAGAAGGAGAAGGAGGAGGAGGAGGAGGAGAAGTTGTTAAACTATCATTATTTGCAGATGACATGATAGTCTACTAATACACAAATTTATTAGTGTAGCAGGATACAAAGTCAATACCCACAAGTCAGTAGCATCCCTCTATACTGATAACACACAGAGAGAAATTAGAGAAATAATACCTTTTACAAAAGAACTGCAGAAACTGAAATACTTAGGAATTAACCTAACTAACCTAAAAGAGCTATTCAATGAAAACTATAGTACTCCTTAAAAAGAAATTGTAGAAGATTTCAGAAAATGAAAAAATATTCTGTGCTCTTGGATAGGAAGAATCAACATTGAGAGGATGGCCATACTCCCAAAATTGTTATACAGATTTAATGCAATTCCTATCAAAATACCATCAACATACCTCACAGACCTAGACAAATCATTCCTAAAATTTATTTTAACCAGAAAAGACCTAGAATAGCAAAGACAATCCTGGGCAACAAAGATAAGGCAAGAGGCATTACAATTCCTGACTTAAAATTATACTACAAAGCTACTGTGATAAAATCCTCATGGTATTAGCAAAAAAAAAATAATAATAGACCTGAGGATCAATGGAATAGATTAGAAGATGCAGAAGCAACTAGAAACACATTCAGCCACCTTATCTTTGACAAAGGGGCCAAACATGTTTACTGGAAGAAGATAGCCTCTTTAACAAATGGTGCTGGAAAAACTGGCTGTCTACATGCCGAAAACTAAAACTTGACCCAAGTCTATCACCATGCACTAAAAAAAAAGGATTGAAGATCTAAATATTAAAACAGAAATATTAAATCTGCTGGAAGAGAAAGTAGGAGGAAATCTTGAAGACATCAGGGTAGGCAAACAGTCCATGAACAAAAATCAAAATGCATGTGTAACACTTGAAAGAATAACTGAGACCTCATCTTATTGAGAAGTTTTCGCATGTCAAAAGAAATTACCAACAGAGTGAAAAGACAACCCACAAATTTCAAAAATATTTTAACTAGTAAGTATTCAGACAAAGGACTTCTATGTAGAATTTTTTTTTTTTTTTTTTTTTTTTTTTTTTTTTTTTTTTTTTTTTTTTTTTTTTTTTTTTTTTTTGTCTTTTTGAGACAGGGTCTCAGTATGCAGTTGAGGCTGGCCTTGAGCTCACTTTTGTAGCCCAGGCTGGTCTCGAACTCGCACTGATCCTCCTGCCTCAGCCTCCCAAGTGCTGGGATTACAGGCGTGCACCACCATGTCCGGCTATGTAGAATTTATAAAGAATTAAAAAATATTAGGGCCCCAAAATTCAAAGACCCAATCCAGAAATGGGCATCTGAGATGAACACACACTTCTCAGAGGAAGAAATACTAGAAGCTAATAAAGATATAAAAAATGTTCCAAATCACTAGCCAGCCATGAAATGTAAATTAAAACAGCACTTAGATAGCATCTCACTCCAGAAACAATGGCTATAATAAAGAAATCAATCAACAACAAATGTTGGAGAAGCTGTAGGGAAAAAGGAACACTTCCACTGCTGGTGGGAATGCAGACTGGTGCAACCATTATGGAAACCAGTGTGAAGATGCCTTAAAAAAACTAGGACTAGGCCGGGCGTGGTGGCGCATGCCTATAATCCCAGCACTCGGGAGGCTGAGGCAGGAGGATCGGTGGGAGTTCGAGACCAGCCTGGGCTACAAAAGTGAGCTCAAGGCTAGCCTCAACTGCATAGCGAGACCCTGTCTCAAAAAGAAAAAAAAAAAAAAAAAACTAGGACTAGAAATCCCATTCAAGCCAGCTATCCCCCTACTAGGAATTTTCCCAAAAGAACTTGAAAGATATCATAGTGATGTTTGTGCTGCTATGTTTATAGCAGCACTATTTGTGATAGACAAATCTTGGAAACAACCAAAATGCCCATCACCTGAAGAATGGTCAAAAAAGATGTGGTGTTTTTATATAATGGAATATTACTCTGCTATAAAGAATGATAAACTCAAAACCCTCATATATAAGTGGATGTATCTTGGACATATAAGTGAAATAAACAAGACCTACATGTGTAAATATCATATAGTCTCCCTAGTATAAGAACTCAAAAGAAGAAATAAAAATGGAAAGACATAACACAACTAAATGGAAATTAAGAATTTAAGGATTAAACAACAAAGAGAGAGCAAGCAGAAAAGTTAGGAAACATGGCAGGAGCAAAACCATCTATTTATATACACAGGATGATTTAGACAATGGTCCTAAGAATCTCCAATACGTTTCTGAAATTAGCAGTTAACTGGTACAGTTCTCACCCTAACTATATTTGCTAATATCAGTGAAGCAAACAACTACCTGAGGATAGCAATGTGTAATACTAAAACCACGCGTGGAAGACCTGACATTCTGGTCTTTTAGATGTGTGCTGCTTCTAGTGTCATATCAATTATTGCTATACTTTCTCTCTCAAGTAAACGCTTATTTTTAAAAAATGGTAATAAAGGACAATAACAGACAAGGAGAAAAATGTCATAGGATTGACCTGATAGAATTCTGTATATGATTAGATTTCTAAATTTCTGTGTAAAAATGTGGGGTTTTTTTAAATCACATTCTAAAGGGATTTATTAGAATATTAATGATTGATGGAAAATACTGGTTCCATGTTAAGTCTAAGGCATTTGATATTCAGAAAGACAGTAATGTTAAGCTGAAGTGCCTATGATACAGGGTGATAGTATCACTAAGCTTCTCTTCTGGAGGGTTAACAACTTAAGTTTGCAGATCAAAAATTGGAGAAAAAGAGCTACAAAGATAGCTAATATTTTGGCCCTAGCCCCTCTAGGTCAGTGAGGACTCGGGACATAAGAGAATCTGTACTCAGCATCCTATAACTCAGTGGTGTCCCAAATTTTCTGTTCAAGAAGATTATGGGGCCACAGAGGAAAGGAATCAACAATGTATAGGGTATCTAATGAGAGTCACCTAGAGAGAAAACAGTCTCAGGCTTTTACAGAGAGCAGCAAATTGGTCAAACAATGGCCGTGACTCATCCAAATGGCTGACACTGACAAAAGTTCTACAAAATGCTGTATATGGTTTCAGGGTAAATCCTGAGGGGATTTGACTGATCTTGTCAGGTAACAAACTTATATTTTTTGTTACATAGGTGTTGCTTTAACTTGGTCTTAACCATCCAGCAGAAAAGTTTAACCACAAGGTATAAAAAGTAAAGCCATATCAATATGCTGAGCTGTAAAAGGATTAGGTCAACAGCTTCCAATATTGCCAGTTCTGCTGATAACCCACTACTATTATGGACTATTGGAATACATATACAGCTACTTTCTCTTAGCTCAATGAGAAAAAATATTTGTACTAATAGTGTTTGGAAAAGTTATCATGTCTGCATCTTGTACTCTGAGCAACTACTATGAAGACAACAATATGCATCGTATTAATTATTGTAGCTGTCCTAATGTGTTTTGAAACAGTCTCATTGTTCTTATTAAAAGTAAAATAAATAAAGTTTTACAGGGCTTTTGTTATTGTTCTACACATTCATCTGCCCTCTAGACCACCAAGAAAATTAATTTTGTTTTGTTGTAAAGATTTAGCCATTTCTCTTATCACTGATTCACCTGTTGCCAAGTTAGTTTTCTTCATAATTACATAAGGCAGTGTTTCTCAAGTTTTAATATTAATTACCTAGTAATCTGCATTCAGTAAGTACAGATAGGTCTGAGATTTTTTTTTTTTTCCTAGTACTGTGGGCCAAATTCAAGGGCATTCTAGCACTGAATTATCCTAAACCTTTTTATCTGGAGACCAGGGGTTAGGGAAGTCTCACTAAATTGCCCAGGCTAGGCTTAAACTTGTGATCCTCAAGTGTGTGCCACCATGTCAAGGTTTTGCATTTCTAACAAATCCCAAGTGATGTCCATGCTACTATCTGAGGCTCATATTTTAGAGGGCTGGAATCACAAAAAAGCTGAGTATGCCAAAAAGCAACCCGTCTCTAGACACACAATGTGTTGCTATAGCAGCCAATACTTTGGCACAATCTCTATATTCTTTAATGAGCTATGCAGCATTTCTGTGGTTCCATTATTTAAATGCCACCTCTAGTGATTACTAAACAAATGATGAGGAACAAACTGCTGTAACTTTCTAGTAGCTGGAACCAAAGACATCATAATCCCTCTTTTATGCTTTTCTAGGACAATGCTGAAAACAACCACAGTGACCAATCTAGGTTTAACTCTAGGCTCCATCACTTACTGGTCATGTGAATGTTCTCATCTTTTTTTTTTTTTTTTTCCTCATCTTTAGATAGGATTGAAAAGACAGAGATCAGTTTGTCAGCTTGTCTGTATGCTTAGCACACTTCCTAATATGCAGTAAGATCTCAAAACTGAGGACAAGACTGGACATGGTGGCGCACACTTATAATCCCAGCTCTTGGGAGGCTGTAAATAGGCAGATCACACTACAAGTCTGATCTAGTTGTGAGACACTATAGGCCCTTCCCTAAAATACAATGACAACAGCCGCAACAACAACAAAAAAAAATGATAGCAGTGATTATTTAATATTATGTTTCCAGCCGGGCGTGGTGGCATACACCTGTAATCCCAGCACTCAGGAGGCTGAGGCAGGAGGATCGGTAAGAGTTCGAGACCAGCCTGGGCTACCAAAGTGAGCTCAAGGCCAGCCTGAACTGCATAGCGAGACCCTGCCTCAAAAAAAATAAAATAAAATAAAATAATAATAATAATAATAATAATAATAATAATATGTATACTGAAAAAAGAAAATACTAGGAATATTAAATTCTTGCTAAGTTTTAAAACATTTTACAAAATAAATATAGACAAAAATATTAAATCAAGGCTGGGGTATGGCTCAGGGGTAGAGCACTTGCCCAGCAGGTACAAAGCCCTATGTGTGGCCCCTAGTACTAAAAATAAAATTAAAAAGTGTAAACTAATAAGATACTTTGCAAACTCTCCATAACGGACTGTCATTGGTCTATTTTCTTTCCCAAAAAAAAGTCTAGTTGTTGAGGATGCATCTAGTCTAGTAAGAATCAGAAACCTCTATATAATTTATTCCACATAGAAATGCTAGTAGTATATGTGTCATAAATATGTTGCATAAGAAACAGTTAAAACATGCATTTTTACATAAAGTTGTACAAAAATATAGTTCATTAAATGTGCAATTTCATGTACCATTACTATTTGATAGGAAGTATAACAGTCTAAGTAAAAACAAAGTAACATAAAGTTGTGATTTTTAAAAGTATTCATTTAGTTGCCTTTGCCTAAATAACTACCATCCAAAATAACATGATAACTTCCCACCAACATTTGCCTCAGATATTCAGACAAGGACTAACATCTAGTGGAAATATATCTCTTTAAGATTCTGCTTTCACTCAGAGTTGCTTCAGTGACTCTCCACTACCTACAAATTAAGTTCCCAAATCATATAGCATGGGATACAGGACCTGCCTAGCTCACAGCCTCATCTGATGCACTTCTGCCCCACATATCTGGGAGCTTGCTCCAACCTGGCCACTTTGTGAATTTTTGTGGTCTTCCCTTCCCCAGCTACTCCTTCCCTCATGTGGCCCACTTCTTAGGTCCACAAACTCCCACCTAATGCAGATCTTTATTACTCAGCAGAGCAAATTATCTTTAAGTTGAAGTGCATGTCTCTCTCTCGTCCATTAAATCATGAACTATCTAAAGGCATGGCTGCTTTTTAACCCAGCACCTAACAATATCTGAAACACAGTACTTAGTAAACAACCAATGGCATCAAAGGCCAGGAGAATTTATGGTTTTTTTTTAAGATTTTGAAGATGTTTTGTACACTTACATTATAATAAAGCTTTATTTTCCCCTACTTGTATTTAAACATGCAAACTGTTTTATGTGTGCCTACTCAAATATGTACTTGGGTAGCTGAGTTTAAGAATCACACAAATAAATATAATTCAGACTGAATTTATTTTGTTAGGCTTCAGTACTTAACTGATAATTATGTGCCTCTCCCTCTATCTGACAGTTTAAATCCTGATCCTATCATACAGAGGCCAAGAGGCTCACAGGGTCTAATGTACCAGGAGAGGCTCACACATTCTGAGTTCTCAGACTACACATTAAGGGTAAGAAACTTGAGTTCTGTAGACCAAGAGCATTATATTCAATCCATCATTCACTATTGATTTTAATCGTGAATTTTAATCTAAATTATATCTAAATATAATCTAAATTATATCTAATGCAGGCCTGAGGTAACTTTGAGAGAGCCAAGTTAAATCAAACACACAGAATTCTTCCCTAGAATAGATCCACAGTTCCAAGGAAGGGGCTAGAGAGATAGCTCAGTAGAATAAACATTTGCCTGGCAAATGCAAGGGCCTGACCTGAGTTCAATCCCTGGTTTCACAAAGAAAAAACAAAACAAAAAAAAAAACACCACACTTCCAAGGAAAGCAATGTAGTTTTCTAGAGCACCACTGGCCCAACAAGGAGCTGCATTATAGGGTGCTGTATGGCCTTGGAGCCCTAAAGGCTTCAGTTAGCATTTTGTTCAGGAATGAGAGCCAAGTGGAGAGAAAGCTGAAAATCTAGCAATAAAATAAACATATTTTACATCTACTTTAAGGTAGTCATTAGTGGGGGGAAAAATGAATCACTTAACATAAACAATAAAAATTGCATAGAACAGTCAAAAAAATCATAAGCTGGGCAGACAGATTGAAAGTTGTAAGAATTACCTAACATCATGTACCACCTGTTATGTGCTTCAACCAAGAGTGCATGCTATATCACTCTGCTATTCAATGCATTTGTAAATCCAAGCCCCTACCACAGTTGTTCCATCATCAAGATCAGTGTAGTTAACATGGCCTCACAGTCAGTATGATCACTGGATGATATAGCACAAGTAGAGCAACTGCAGGCTGGCAGGCACTCAACCAAAGTGAATTCTCTTCCCCCCTTACGCCAGGTAGTATGGAGTAGTACAGGAAAGAAACCCAGAAAAATAATGGAATGGATATCACAGGCTAATTAAATGAAAAATAAAACACTGTTGAAGCAAGTACATACATTTACTATAAAGATTTCATAGGTTTGTAGAGCAATATGCACCATCAACCAGTAGTCTAGGTTCCTGGGGTAACCCCTTCCTTGTAGGAATGGTATTACAGGTATAAGGCCTTAGGGGTTCAGGAGGGGAAGAGGCCTCTGGCTCAATATGCAGCATTTTACTGAGAAGGAGATATGTCATGAGCAAGTACATAACTGTAACTATAATGTGTGTTAGTATCTTTTGGAGAAGTTTTATTGTTGGTTTTGGTTTGGTTTTGATTTTTTGAGATAGGGTCTAACTATATAGCTCAAACTGGCCTAAAAATCATGATCCTCCTATCGCAGCCTCCTCACTGCTGAGATTCCAAGTGTACACCACCATACCTGATTCAATAAGTTTTTTGTTGTTTTGGGTTTTTTTTTTCCCCTGTATTTTTAGGGAAGGGTCTACAGAGTGTTCAAAATTTCACTACTAGATCAGATTGGCAGTGATCCGCCTGTTTACAGCCTCCCAGTCTCAATCGCTGTCTCAGTGCACCCCAGCATGGCTGGCCTGGGGATTGAACCCCCAGCCCCTGCACCTGCTTGTAGGTGCTTTAATCTGTTGGTCAGATACGTTTTTGGCTCTCAATATGTTTTTGTAATGAAGACAATGTAAAAAAAAAAAAAAAAAAATGGTCTGTAAACTCAGGAAATGACTTTCACAAAAAGTAACATATGACAGTGAATAGATAGTACTATTTAGGTGATTAACACTACAGACTTGAAAGCAGTACGTAAATATTACTTAGAAAAGAATGTCACTAGAAAGTATTAAGAATCAGGAAACAAAATGTGCAAATATTTTGAAAAACACGTGCAAATGAGAATAAAAAACACAAAGAGGCTACCTACACCAGCAGTTATCTGAAGATTCTTTTTTTTTTTTTGGTCTTTTTGAGACAGGGTCTCGCTATGCAGTTCAGGCTGGCCTTGAGCTCACTTTGGTAGCTCAGGCTGGTCTCGAACTCACACCAATCCTCCTGCCTCAGCCTCCTGAGTGCTGGGATTACAGGCATGTGCCACCAAGCCTGGCAATCTGAAGATTCTTACCTTATGTTTATTTAGCACTAAAACATCCAAATTCTCATGGATTTTTATAATTGAAAATCTTTAACTACTTAAATATGATGAAATTACAAAAATGGAAAAATTATGTTAAAAAATGACCCAGTATTTATAATTGAGTTCATAAATGCAAACAAATAAGTAACATTTTTAAATGGCCCTGTTTTAAAAATAAATTCAATATAGTGTTTTTCAATGAAAAAATGTTATTAATTCAAAAGCACTGCATTGCACTTGTTTGGAGGGAAAAAAAACGATCTGAGACAAAATCCACAAGTGACATAGTTGTTCTAACTAAATAAATTCATTTGTTAAAATTTGTCAATAAAAGACACTAAAAGTAGAGTGACAATGTCACCTAACTGAAATTAAGTCATCCTGAAAGTATTTGAGTCTTAGGCTGGGGTGATAGCTCAGCAGTCTAAGTGCTTGCCTAGCAAGCACAAGGACCAGGGTTCAATCCCAGTACCAGGATTTCACAAAGTTACATTTCAGTATTAAAACTAAAATTATTTATTCTTCAATACAGTGCCCCAAGTATGACACCCAAGCAGTTTCCTTTGACAACATACCCTTTTTAGACTCCCAGGTGGCTCCTCACTTCCCTCCTTGCAGGTCTCTACTTAGATGACACAACAAGTGTCCTTCCTTAAGCACTCTGACTAAAATAGCACACCTTTCACCTCACAGCCTGCTCCCTGAGCCTATCACCCTCTACTCCTGGTGCTGGTCCTCAGCTTAGACCCTCTTACCACTTTGTATTATATATATATTACCTGACTTAGTCTCCTAAATTCTTAACTCTGTGAAGGCAGAAATTTTATCCACAGGGCTATAACCCCAGGCCCTAGACTAACACTGCTATGTCATAAGTGATTAACAAAATCTGGAAAGGATGAAATTGCAAATGTTTTAGATTTCCCCGATAATTTGGCAAGGTCCCTCAGTTTATGTAAGTTTATAAACACATACAAGTTAAATGAGTTTCCAAAGTGCACATAAATCTTAAATTCAAAATCACAAGCCTGCCTCCTAATCCAGTGGTCTTCATTCTGTACTAAGTGGCCTCTACCTGTTTATCAACATGTATGAGTTTCTTCATGCAAAGTACATAAATATTTAATTAACCTATCAGACACCAGAACTTTCAAATCACTTACTACTACCACTAATTCACTAAATGCTGGTGTGCCTTTCTCAAAAATTGTTACAAAGTTTAAAATTGACATTTATATTTGCACACACCTGCAATCCCAGCACTTGGGAGGCTGAGGCAGGAGAATCACTTGGAGTTCAAGGCCAGCTCAGACTACAGAGCAAGACCTTGTCTCAAAAATTCAAAATAAGAAATAAAGTTGACATTTATAGTACGTACCAAAGAACGTCTCATCTGCATTAATATTGTCATAAAGCAGTCAAAGCTGATCATTCCTTCCTGACTTGACAGTAGTTTGTTTTTCTCCATGGTATTTACAACTGCCGAAGCCCCCAAAGCCATTTCTATCCATTCAAGAAGATACCGCAAAGAACCTCGCTGAGCTGCTAAACCAAGCAGCAACTCAGAAGCTAATCTACGACCTAAAGTGTCTGCCCCAGAATTGGGAATAGTTACTCCTTTAAGAAACGTTGTTACTTGTGATAAGCAGTCCAAGCCCATAGGAGGAATCTTGCTTTCATTTGCTAAAGATAATGGAGGCAAAGAGCTCACAACTTCAATTGCAGTATGAATAACATCATTGCAAAGACTAAGGCCAGGTCCCGACACGGGCATCATCCAACTTTGTCTCAGAAGTGCAAATAATAAACTTAGACCAGTTCGAACACCCATTTCTATAAGTGCATCAGTGCTTGACCGAGGACGTTCACTAACAGAATGGACATCTGCTGAACCAGAGCTGCTCTCCGGAGAATGCTGCTGCTGTTTCACTTTGCCTTTGTCATGGTATTTATTAGAAAGTGCATAGAAGACTCTCTGGAGGACAAGCAGTCTTTTCCGCAAGGCCCCAGCAAATGGAGAATCTGAACAAACCATCTTCGCTAGCGCTAGCTGGCTGCTAAGGAGGGCATCCAAATAATGATCCTGCTCATCACTCGAAAGAGACTCTCGTTCAAAGTCTGGCAGCTGTGGTCCTTTGAGACATAAAACTTGTTGGGGCAAAGGTACTACTTCCTTATTGCTGACTAGTTTAGAATACAGGATAGCAACTCCCTCTCTGGTGGCAATAGATTCGCTGTCTTCTGTAATCCAGGAGCTGTTCAGGTGTTCGAGCCATTTTAGTTTCACTGGTGGAACCATTGTTGCCATGTTGACTTATTCTTCAGCCATCAGTTCTATAAAGGGAAAGGAAAAAACAGTCAACAATGGGTGCTTCATTAGAAGTTTCTAACTTCCATTCTTCATTACAATTAGTGATTTCAAACTGGTGAAATGAAAATAAAATACGGAGCTGAATTCATGGTACCGTATAAACAGTGATACTTTATAACCTTTGATAAATTCATGGTTTTACTGACATAAAGGAGAAAAGGGCAAAAAGATATGGAAACTTTTCTTAGTAATCTTTATAATACCTGCTAGATAATATATATATATATATATATACACACACATATACACACACATGCCCCTGAGCTATCTCCACAGCCCCCAAAATGTAAATATTTTAAAAGATTGTGACTTCTTCAGACTTCCCTTTTCCTTTTAGGCTCTGATACACATGACTCCAAAGTTTTCATCTCAAACAAGACCTCTTCCCTGAAATCATTCATATACACAAATATAGTATTCTAAAAAAAATAGTATTCTCTTTTATTTTTTGTTTTGTTTTATTGCAGTACTGGGGATTAAACTCAGGACCTTGCGCTTGCCAGGCAAACACTTATTCTACTGAGCTACCTCCCCAGCCCTATAGTATTCTCTTTATCTTGACACATGGATATCTAGCAGGTATTTCAAAGTCTACAGATCTAAATTTGAATTCCTAATCCATCATAACCACCATGAGAACTCAGACCTGTTCCTCCTATAGAGTTCTAAATAATAATCTAAATAATCTAAATAATTAACAAGTCCATTGCCATCCTATACCAATAATGACCTTTTATTTTTAAAAAAAAAATTATTTATTTTTGGTACCAAGAATTGAACTCAAGACCTTGTGCTTTCCCACATAGGTGCTATACCACTGAGCTATAACCACTGCCCATGGCAACCCTTTTAGAGACCAGTACCCAAACTATAATCCAAATCCCACTTATCTTTCACAAAGTACCAATGCTGCAACTAAATCTTAATACTAAGGTTGTAGTTTAGGAAGAAAAAAAAAAAAAAAAAAAAAGGCATACCTCCGCATCTTTTGTTTTAAAACAAAACAACCTGCATACCATAGGTTCACAACCACTGTCTTAGATTCTGGAGGACCTTACTGAGTCCTTCCTCTTTAACACTCCAAATTTTATTGGCAAGGCCTATTTTTTCTTTTTCTTTTTTTTTTTTTTTTTTTTAGCAGTACTGGGGATTGAACTTAGGACCCTGCGCTTGCAAGGCAGGTGGTTATTCTACTGAGCTATCTCCCAGCCCAGTGAGTCCTATTTTCATAAACTTCATGGAGAATTCCACTTGTGTTCCCACTCCATTGCTACAATCCTGGTCCAAGTCATCAATCAACTCACTGGTCACTGAAAGAGCCCTCCTTGAGGTTTCCTGCCTTCAACCCACTATGGTCTCCTTCAATAAAGTAAATAAATGAAGCTTTGAAATGTAAAACAGGCAGCTCTCCTGAGTCAGGCAGGGTAGCTTTGGGATAGCCCAGTTGCTATGGTTTAGATCTAAAATGATCCCCAAGGCCTCGTATTTGGAAGGTAAATGGATTAGGAGGGAAATATAGCTGGCTTGCTATAGGGAAGTGGGGCCCAGTAGGAAAAGGCAGGCCCCTGTGAGTGTGACCAGGAAGGGCTTATCTCACTTCCTGGTGCCTGTCCTGAGCGAGCAGCTTTCCTCCACCTGTACCTTTCACCATGCTGCTTCTGCTGCAGCCAGGTGTGAGTGGGCTGAAAAGTGAGTCAAAGTAAACCTTTCTTTCTTTAAGTTGAGGGTATTAGAAATTTTACCCTAGAGAAAAGTGACTAGGATACCAATGCAGTGGCCAAGAATAACTAGGAAGAAGGTATAGGTTTTGTTATGTTTAAAGGCACAAAGGAGCAATAAAGGAACATGGGCAACTGACTGATGACTGTAGGTTAGAAGGAATTACAGAAAAGTAAATTGACACTGTGAAGATACTTTCCCTTTGGGCATATCTGCCGGTTCTAAGCACAGAATAGTTGGTTGAGAATCAAATGTTTTCTTATACAGACAGCAACTGCTTAAAGATAAGAGAATCCAGCAAAGCATTTGGCTATATTAAGCTCATAAAAAAAAAAAAAAAAAAAAAAAAAAACTGGGAACTTAAGAATCTAAGATTAGAATTTAAAGGGAGACAGGGGGAAATAGCCCCCTTCAGATGTCTGCTAAATTCTAAAGCTACATAAAACAGAGGACTAGGAGCTAGGTAGAAAGCTTCTAAAAAGCAGAGCAGAGCAGCGGTTTCAGCACTGTCATGTTAAGGAAAAAGAGACTCAATCTCAGGAGCAGCCAAGCTGAGGACCCCAATCAATATGTGAGGTTCTTAGATGAAAGCTCCACAAGGCTAGCACCCAGAAGCTACGCAAATAAAAGGGAATTTGAGCTTAATAAAGCTACAAACGAGCCGGGCGTGGTGTCTCACACCTGCAATCCCAGCACTTGGGAGGCTGAGACAGGCAGATCAGCGTGAGTTCGAGACCAGCCGGGACTACAAAAGTGAGCTCAAGGCCAGCCTGAACTTCATAGTGAGACCCTGTCTTAAAAAAGACAAAAATAAAATAAAATAAAAATAAAACTACAAACGAACTTTTACTCGACCTTCTTCTTACTATCTATGGGGTATACACAATGTGCAGCACTTAATAAAGAATTACTAGAGCTGGACATGGCGGCACACACCTGTAATCCTAGCACTCAGGAATCTGGGGTAGGAGAGTTGCCATGAGTTCAAGTCCAGCATGGGCTACAAAATAAGTTCAAGACCAGCCTGCACTATACAGTAAGGCCCTATGTCAAAAAAATAAAAAACTGGAAAGAATTACAAAGACATTGATATCATACTATCAACTAAGAAAACAGATCTAAAAATAATCTAACTTCAATAGCTCTATAAGGGGAGAAAGCAGATGAAAAGATGGACAAATTCATCAGAGGATTACAAAAGTAAATGGATATTCTAGAACTGAAAAAAAAAACAATAACTAAAATACACATGTGCAAGAGATCACTTAAAAACCCTCAATGTTTTCCCCTCTCAGATTAACAGGCATAACCCTTAATATAGCCACTTATGCTATAAATGCTGCAACCAGGCATTTGCTGTTTTTTGTGTTTGTTTGTTTGTTTGTCCAACACAGCCTGCCCGCTATCTCTTGGACCTCATCTCCACCTTACCTGTTTCCTTGGCATACTCTAAAATTACTACAAATGTTTCTTCTATCTTTTGCATATATATGCATCTTTTCTGTTAAAGTTTCTGTTTTTCACTCTTGGTCAAAGAGACCTTCACCCCACTCCCACAACCAGGCATTTGCAGTTTTTTGGCTGTTGTTTGTTTGTTTGTTTGTAAAACACAGCCTGCCCACTACACTTCATCTCTACCTTACCTGTTTACTTAGCTCCAGATACACTGATCTCCTTGTCATGTATGGAGCATACAGAATAATCCATATATTCTCTGACTATAAATTTCTTTTCCCAGATACCAGGGCTTCCTACCTGCCATCAATATCCTCTTGCTCCATGGCTGCTCTGTAAGGTAGGAAAGGCTAGGGTAGACTGATTTGGGCTGGCACTTTTTATCTCTACTTTTGAGGCTGATTACTTTCCAGCTATGTTTTACTTTTGGAGAAGGGCAGTTAAGTGTTTACTAAACATCACTATTATACAAAGTAATATTAAATCATGAAAAAAAAAAAAGCATATAAAGCCGGGCGTGGTGGCTCACGCCTGTAATCCCAGCACTCAGGAGGCTGAGGCAGGAGGATTGGTGTGAGTTCGAGACCAGCCTGGGCTACAAAACTGAGCTCAAGGACAGCCT
>PVJA010000364.1:169664-183058 GCA_004027025.1 Myocastor coypus | reverse complement strand
CTTTTTTTTTTTCCTAAGCAACATCAATAGGGAGGTGGGTCATGCCCACACACTGTACTCTTTAGAACGATTGTGAGGACAATATGCAATATGTCAACTTTCAAAAAAAAAAAAGAAAAGGGAAAAGAAAAAAAAGTAATGTTCATTTAAAAGGGTTAATATTTAATTGTTTGATCAATCTTATATACCTATATGTATTAATCTGAACTGATCTGATGATGAAAATATGTAATATAACCATTGTTAAATTTAAACAATAAAAATATTAAATTAAAAAAAATAAACAGTGTGGTGGACTAAATCATGGTCAACTTGTAACACCCAGCTGAACTGAATCAGCATGGTACCACATGTGGACAGTTCACCTGAGGACTGTTGCCAGCAGCATAAAAGAAGAATATGAAGGTAAGATGTTGGGCTGTTGGTTCTTCTGGAGAAGTTCATCATGCTGGGTTTTTTTATGTGAACTCAGCTGCACTCATAATACAAGGAGCTTGGGTCCTGGCTGTGACTGAAGATGCTATAATTTTCTCCTAGAGAGCTCTAGTTCTTACCTTGAGTGTCACTTCCTGGCTCCAGTGGGGATTTGTCATGTTGGTGACAAAATCTGCTGGCACAGACTTTCTAGCTCCCAGCATGACCTCTGGGCCTTCCTAGTTCAGAGCCTTGACACAGATTTGCATGAGAGGTTGTGGGCGCCAGACCTCCAACTGGACTTGTGGGAGACATTGCCATGGGATACAGCTCTGAGCCAGGTTTTTTGTGTCTCTGTACTCTTCTGGATTTGTAATGGTTGATACATTGTGTCAAATTAGCTTCGTGCTGGTGGGAACAGAGGGCCTGCCCTAGGATGCAGTGGGCCTGACCCAGAATGACTCAGCAGAAAGAGACCATAAAAAGGGGCTGAAGAAGAGGTTGAACTTCACTTCGCTGGAGGAACTTCAGTCTTCGCATTTGGCTTCGGCTTCATTATCTGGTTTGCAGCGCAGACTCTTCAGCCTCCAGCTTGGATCTTTCACTTTCTGTCGCAGACTCTTCAGCATCCATCGCAGACTCTATATCTATCCCAATGATACATTCTGGAACAGGGGAAATGACTACAAGATGGAGTCAAGGGCTTTGGACCTACTGCGAGTCGTACCTTTGCCAAAACTATATTGATCATCTGCCTTCCATAGGCCCCCAACTCTTACTGGAGGACCACTGTGGTGTTTTGGATCCCCTGGAATCAATGTCAGTTCAGAACCAGTGTCCAGTAGTCCCCGGAATGTCTGATCATTCCCCATTCCCCAGTGTACAGTCACTCAGGTAAAAGGCCTTAGGTCCCTCTGGAGAAGGATGGGAGGAAGGCCAAAGAATCTGCAATGGAAGGTGACTCCCACTCACCAAGGCTGATCTGGCCATAGCCACTGCTGAATGCCTAATATGCCAGTTATAGAGGCCATCACTGAGCCCCCGATAAGACTCGATTTCCTTGGGTGATCAGCCTGTGACCTGGAGGCAGGTTGATTATATGGGACCACTTCCATCACGAAAGGGACTGCGCTTTGTCCTCACTGGCATAGACACATATTCTGGATGTGGATTTGCCTTTGCTGCATGTAACGCTTCTGCCAAAACTGCCATCCATGGACTTACTAAATATCTTATCCACCACCATGGAATTCCACACAGCATTGCTTCTGACCAAGGAACACATCTTATAGCCAAAGAGGTGCAGCAGTGGGCTCATGCTCATAGAATTCACTGATCTGATCATGTTCCTTACCACCCAGAAGCAGCTGGATTGGTAGAAAGGTGGAATGGTCTTTTGAAGATGCAGTTATAGCGCCAGCTAGGTGGCAATAGCTTGAAGGGATGGGGTAAGGTACTTCAAAAAGCAGTATCAGATTCCTGAAGGGATTGCAGAGATTAGTGCCACCGTCAAGGACTTGAAGGATGCAGGGGTGGTGATCCCCACCACATCTCCATTTAATTCTCCCGTTTGGCCTGTGCAGAAGACAGATGGGTCTTGGAGACCGGCGGTAGATTATCATAAACTGAAAAGTCTGCAATGGACACTGAAGAGGCTGCCACAGAAGGCGAAAGATCCAAGCTGGAGGCTGAACAGTCTGCGCTGCAAGTCAGATGAAGAAGTACAACTCAAATGTGAAGACTGAAGTTCTTCCAATGAAGTGGAAGTTCGACCCCTTCCTCAGTCCCTCTTTACGGTCTCTTTCTGCATCCTAGGGCAGGCCCTCTGTTCCCACCAGCAGGAAGCCAAGTTGACACAATGTATCAACCACTACAACATTTTTCTTTTTGGATGAATATTATAAAATCATCTTGTAAATTAGGTAGCCCGAGTTAAATCTATTCCCTTGCAAATGCTGACTATAATAAATAGGTAAAACTCTTGAAGACATAGGTATAGGCAAAGAATTTATGAGGAAAACTGATTGTACAGGAAGTATTACAAAGAATCAACAACTAGGATCATGTCCTATTAAAAGGCTTTTGCACAGCAAAAGAAGCTACCAACAGAATGAGGAAATAATAATCAGAATGGAAAAAATTTCTTATCAGTTCTTACTTAAACAAAAGACTAATATCTAGACTATAGAAAAAATTCAAAAAATCAAATTCCCTAAATTCAATAACTTAGTAAAAAAGGGCATCTGGGGTGAATGAGTGTTTCTCTGGTGAAGAAAACAGAAGCAACAAATAAATATATGAAAAAAATGGTTGGCCCTACTGGTCATTCGAAAAATGCAAACTGAAAAAATGCTGAAATCTTATCTCACTCTAGAAAGAATGGTTATCAGCAGGAAGTAATCAGTAGCAAATGCTAGTGAAGCTGCTGCAAAAAAACAAATTCTTCTCTGCTCTTGGTGAGAGCGTAAATTGGTTCAACCACTGCAGAAATCAGTTGGAGATTCTTCAAGAAACTAAAACTAGATGTTCTATTTCACCAAGTTGTGCCCTTTCTAGGTTCACAAAAGAGTTAAAAGCATCATACTACAGTGATATATGCATATCCAGGTTTATTGTAGCACAATTTGTAAAAGCTAAATCTTGGAAACAACCCAGCTCATCCAATGACTGAACGGATAAAGGAAATATCACTTTATATGCATTGGGTAAACCATAAAGGATAAACTTGAGACATTTTTAGGTAAATAGAAGCATACTTCAAGACCACACTTTTCTGGGAAATAAAGAGGACACATATTAAATGTTGCATTGCTCCTCTTGTGTGAAAAACCCAAAAGGTAAATAAGGACCAAAATGCATGATAGATATTCGGAAACAGGAAGAAGATGGTCAAATGGGAAAGGGAACAAGGTGGGAGGTGGAAGAAAAGGCAGAGAATGGAGATTAAAAGTAAGAAACAGATGGAAGGACTATAATAGAAACAAAATTTTATGTAGGGAAGGGAAAATAAATTGAAGGAAAAGAGGAAATGGAAAATAAAGACTTAGGATATAATAATTACAGGTACAAAATCCCTCTGGCCAATGCAATGATTATGTATATCAAAAGTATAACAATAAAATTAATTTTTAAAAAGCAAGTACAGCTCCATCCCAAAATAATAAAAATGATTTTTTTTTAAAGAAAGAAATCAGGGCTGGTGAGATAGCTTGGTGGACTAAGCACTTGCTTAGGCAAGCACAGGGATTGTATTTTGGTCCCTAGGACCAAGTCCTGCACCAGCCCTGCCCCGGGCATGCTGAGCTAACAACAGAGTTCAGGCATGGTGGCGTAAGCCTGTAATCCCAGTGCTAGGGAGGCTGAAAACAGGTGGATTACTATGAGTCTGAGCTGTGTAGTCAGACCTTATACCAAATACATTTAAAAAAAGAAAAGAAATTAAATGGCTTAAGAGAAGAATAGAATTTATTATCTCTCATATTTTCTTTTTTTTAGTAGGCAATAAATATTTTTAATAAGAAACAACAATGAGACAGTTTCAAAACATGTTAGTAAGACAGCCACAATAATTAATACAAAGCATGTTGTTGTCTTCATAGTAGTTGTTCAGAGTATAAGATGCAGACTTAATAACTTTTTTTTTTTTTTTTTTTGGCTCCTGGCACCAGGCCTTTTATTCTCACAGTGCTATGCATCTGCCCCTGCTGCCCACAGTTTCTGAGGAAACCTTGCCGTCAGGAAAGGACATGTTCTGGGTGAGTGAGCAGGTCCTCCCTCCATCGGGGGCTGCCCTTCTTGGTCACATACTCCATAGGCACGTGGTGGACTGAGGGTTCATTCCAGGGATAAGAGGCTCACACAGTCCACTTCAGACACCTGGTCTCTTGGTGGGTGCCCAGACAGCGCACAGTGCAGTAGCGGGCGCCGCAGCTGACGCAGGTATATGGGGAGGGGAAGCCGCACACAGCACAGAAGGGGCGCTAGGGCCGGGATGGAGGCCCTGCACAAGCTGTCAGGTAGTTGGGGCCCTCAGCCACACTCAGGTTCTGCTCCTCCAGCAAGGCCTGGAAGTTCTTTTGGAAGCGAAGTTTGAAGTGATCGCCATGAGTTTTTTTCTTTATCTTTCCAGTGTCTGCATCATCATCGAACTGAGGCAGCCTCTTGCCAAGCTGGGGGAGACCTGCGTGGGGGTCGTCCTGGAAGTTATCATTCTCCAAGGCTTCAAGCTGACTGTTGATCCGACGCTGCCGGGCTGCCCAGTCCAGCACCCACCGCTGGCCAGGGTCCTGGGAGCGAACAGATGTTTTCTTCTCCACCATTTGTGTAGCACAGCTACCTGCACACGTGCATTAAATCAAGGGCTGGTGTAGACAGTATCACTTCTGGTGCGCTTATATCTACGCGTGCGCAAAGCCCATCTACTGCGTGGAGTCAAGATGTGGTGTTTCCTTGGAGACCAGAAAACTTTCCGGCATGTTTTTTAGGGGCAAAATGACTTCCGCCCTAAGAGTAATTAGGAAAATCTTGTCTTGTAGCCCGCAATCTCGAAGCCTCAGGTTACGCCTTTTTTCCAGGGCAGAGCTCCCAGCCTGGCAGCTCCTAGCAGCGGGCAGAGTAGCCGCCCGGGTTTCCTCTCAGACTTGATAACTTTTTAAAACACTATTGGTACAAATATTTCTTCTCATTGAACAGAAAGTAGTTGTATACATAGTCCAATAGTCCATAATAGTAGTGGGTTATCAGTAGAACTGGCAATGTTGGAGCTGTTGACTTGAGCCATTTACAGCTCAGCATACTAATCTGGCTTTACTTTTTATGTCTCATGGTTCAACTTTTCTGCTGGGTGGTTAAGGCCAAATTAAAGCAAGATCTATATAACCAAACATGTAACTTTTGTATCTGACATGGTCAGTTAAACCCCCTCAGGATTTACCTTGAAATTATGTACAGTGTTTTGTAGAACTTTCATCATTGTCAGCCATCTGGATGAGTCATGGCCATTGTTTGACCTGTTGCTCTCTGTGAGAGCCTGAGAGAATGTTTTCTCTCTAAGTGACTTTCTTTAGGCACTATACATTGTTGATCCCTTTCCTCTGTGGCCCCATAATCTCCTTGAACAGAAAATGTGGGGCATCAGAGTTCTAGGATGACACAGTATAGGTTCTCTTATGTCCTGAGTCCTCACTAACCTTAAAGGGCTAGGGCTAAAATACTGGCTGTCCTTGTAGCTCTTTTTTTTTTTTCCTCTAATTTTTTTGGTCTGTAAACTTACGTTGCTAGAAAGAATAATAAACTAGAAGACTTCATTTATCTCTTGTATTTTCTGTGTACAGCTTGGTTGAGTAGTTCTAGCTTAGAACCTCTCCTCAGGTTGCCATCAGAATCAGCTAGGACCTTCGTCATCTAAAGGTGTGACTGTGGCTGCAGGATCCTTCACCGTGACTCACACAAGGCTGGTAGGACATGTGAATGCCTTCAGGTCATGGTGATTGGCTTTCTCCAAGGGTAATTCTCTTCAAATTGATTTTGTTACCAGAGGACTATTATACCTTCTTTTCATCAGCTCAACTGGTAAGACATAATTGACTTCCAGTGATAGGCACTAAGGATTCTGCTAACCATTCTATTCTGCCCTGAAAAGCCTCTCCTACAACTTGAATCTTAGGCTTCAATTGGCAAGACTGCTAAATCTGAGATACACTGCTATAGCACATGTTAACTAAGAGAGCAAGGGAAAAACTAACATCTTTTATTACTAACTTTGGAACCCTCTTGTAATCTTTGCTATTTGTAGGACCCATACAGGGGTGTGACTACCCAGAAGTGAAGCTGAGCAGGGCTATTTTGGTGCTAGCTACTCTAGGCTGGAAGATTCTTCTGTGCACTTATCTTTTTCTCATTCTCCTATTCTCTCTCTCAAAAGCATTCAAAGACAAAAATAATTTCTATAATCCCTACCAGGCTCTTTTCACTTCTCATTCACCACTGTTGTGTTTATGCCTGTGTCCAAACCAATTGTTAGGAGAGTGATTGCTGTAAGTTCAGCTCATTTAGTACTCACCTTCCTCATAGAGGGGAGTAGCTCATATTCTTTAAACATATGGAGAATAGATTCTCAAAGTATTAGCAGGAGTTTAATTGTAAGGAAGAAGCAGAATAGCTTTAAGTGGGTAACAAATAAGAATTTTCTGGGGGCCCAGCAGGATGGCTCAGTGGTCTAAAGTGCCTGCAGGGGGCTGCAGGGACCACGTTTTCGATCCCTGGCACCACATGCTGCCCAGCCCTGCCCTCAGGGCAGGCTGAGCTGGCCATAAAAATAAATAAACAAAAGTTCTGAAACAAGAAAAAAAAAATATAAATTAAAAAAAATAAAAAAAAAAAGAATTTTCTGGGTTGGGGTAGAGCACTTAGTTACCACGTGCAAGGCCCTGGATTCAATGCCTAACATGGGGGGAGGGATGGGAGAGAGTAAAGAAAAGAAAGTTTGCTGGATTTGCTCATCATTATCTTTTATGTCACATATTTCCTTTTTTGAATTAGTTTTCTCTTTGGTGGAACACATTTCTAATAATAATTTCAGAGATGGTCAGCCATCTGAATCGTTATGTGCCTGAAAATATGTGTGATTATTTTGTATTCCTTCTTAAATGTTAATGTAATTGGTAGAGAATTCTAGGCTAGGTTGAAAACAGTTCCTTTGGAATACTTTGTTCTAATGTCTGTTAACATCCATTGTGGCTGATGGAAGGCAGATAACCTAGTTAGTATTGTCATTTTAGGCTTCATGCTCTGAAATTCAGTCACAATAGACTGATCAAGTGTGGTATTCTGAACTTACGCATTTGGCTCGGCAACAAATGAGATCTTGTAACCTGAAGATACTGGAACGTTTCCTGTCACTTCTTTTGAGTATTTCCTTCCATCTGTTACCTAGATCCATTATTAGATGAATATTGAAATTTCTGGATTTATTCCCTGCTTTATCTTTTCTCCTGCTCAAGCCACACACTAATTAGGTCCAATCTTCCATCTTATCAATTTATTTCTGCTCAGCCTACATTATATTTAATGTGGTGATGAAGGGCCTACGTTCATATCAAGATCAGCCACTCGTGTGTTACCTTAAGTAAATTAAACCTATTTTATTCTTCATTTTGCTAATGTGTGCAATGAGTGTGCTACAGATATTGCCTATTTTGTAAAATTATAAATATTAAGTATGTAAATATATGAATGTTTTCCTAGTCCACTGGTCTGCTGTAACAAAATATTTTAGACTAATTTATAAGCAACAAAAAGTTGTTCTTGTAATTTTAGATGCTGGAAATTCCAAGTCCAAGGTAAAAACACATTTGCTGTCTAATTAGGGTCTCTTCCTTATGGATGATATCTGTGTTTCCACATTTGGCAAAAGGGCAAACACCCTCCCCAAGGCTTTTTTCATGAAGTTCTAATTTCACTCATGAGAGCTCTTCACTAATGATAAAATCATCTCCTAAAACCCCCACCTTGTAATAGTATCACTGTTGCTGTTCGGTTCCAACATTTGAATTCTGAGGGACACAAAGACTCAAACTATACAAATGCTTAAGAATATAGATCAATCTTATATACCTATATGTATTAATCTAAACTGATCTGATGATGAAAATATGTAATATAACCATTGTTAAATTTAAACAATAAAAAATTGGAAAAAAAAAAAAGAATATATATAGCAAGGCTGGGGAGATAGCTTGGCAGTCTACACCCCCCCCCCCCCCCCCGTAAGCACAAGGCCCATGGTTTGATCCATAGTACCATATCCTTGGCAAGCCATGCCAACTATCAAAACCCGGTGGTGTGGTGTGCACACCTGTAATCCCAGGGCTGGTCAGGTTGAGACAGGAGGATCACTGTGAGAATCTGGTAAATAAATAAATAAATAAAGGAATATAAGTAGCATAAAATTACATACTCAATTTACTAATCTTTAATAAGTATATCCTTAATCTTCTGATTAGCTTTTATCATTGCCTTGTTTTATGAATATAAGCTCGTAACAGTATCTCTTAGAGCATAAACAAACAAGTGCACTGCAAAACTTTGGGGTGTGGAATCTGCTTATTGATTAAAGTTGTTATCTTTCATAGTGATAGATTTAGAGGAATGATTGGTGATTTAGGGTTTCCTATTCATTTTTTTCTCTTTTTATTTTTATTTATTATTCTTTTGTGTGTGTGCGAAGGATCTCACCATGAAGCTCAAACTGGTAGTGGTCCTCCTGTTTTCAGCCTCCCCAGCACTGGGATTACCCATGTGCTGGGACTCAGTAGTTGATTCTGTGAGCCCTATAGTGGGGCCAGTGCGGCACAGGGTACCTGGGATGGAACTCCAGTCCCTGCACTTGCCTAAGCAGGCACCTAGTTCACTGAGCTTTCTCACTAGCCCTCATCTTAGTGTTTAGAATTTTTATTTGTCTATTTTGCTAGTCCTAATTCAGAGCACTGTTTTTGCTGACCATGGCGAGAGGAAGGCAGATTAAGGATGTGAAGCAGAGGATCCAGTGAGTTTTCCTTCTGTGTATATGTTGGCTCCATTTCTCCCGGCTATTAGTTATCAGCAGCTTGGGCTGCTACCCTACCTCACTGGTTCAAGCCTTCATCTTTATTGAGTATGCATAGTGACTGTCCACTGCTTGGTCTTATTAGTCTGCCAACTAACTCACCATGATGTACTTGAAATGATCATAGTTAACAATTATTGGCTTTCCAATTTGTTGCTGACCTCTGAAAGCAACGACTTAGTGTAGCAAGCCTTTATCCTTGGCCTAATGTTGGTCTTTCAAAGGGAGAGCTGTGTACCTGTTAAATGAACCAAAAATGTGTTAATGCAATAATGAATGTATCTTCTCCCATAGAGAGAAGATGGTATCTCAGCTTGAATCTACTGCCATCCTAGTCTCTCTCTGTATAATTTTAGTTCGTGGTTCCACTGGTAATCCATTCAACTGGCTTTCTGGGCCACCACTATTGCCCATGTTTTAGAACACCAGTGAATTTTTGAAAAAATGTTTTTTTCTACATCTAAAGATTTATGATGACAGATGTATGGAGTGTGCTTCTGGAAATGCTTCTGATTTTACATTGTGTTTTTCGTTTGTGCAAAAGTTTAACATTAAATAACACTGAGTGTGATACAATTTCCTTGGGGATTTTCTCTTTTATGAGCATTTTTTATATATAAGAGTATTTCAAATATCTAGAGATACAGAAAACATTATAGTGAAAAGTCAGTAATTATCGTGTAGATGTAACAATTCCAAGTATTTAGCAGTATTTGCTGGAGACCTTTTAAAAGTAAGTATCACTATTTGGAACTTCTTCGTGTCTCCCCCTTGCACTCCTCCTCCTCCCTCTCACTATCCAGAAATTTATCATATTCCTGCCTGTTTCCATGATTTTCTGGATTTGCTGCATATTTATCATAGAAATAAAGAGTATTACTCTAGAGGCCCTCAGGTTGCACATGAATAGATCAATTCCCTGAATTCTTCAGGTTATATCTTGAGGAAAATTTCACTTTGGTCAAGTCTTGAAAGGCTTTTCTGACATTTTTTATTCTCTCTGTTTCTCTCTCTCTCTTTTTTTTTTTTTTTTTTTTGTCTTTTTGAGACAGGGTCTCGCTATGCAGTTCAGGCTGGCCTTGAGCTCACTTTTGTAGCCCAGGCTGGTCTCGAACTCGCACCGATCCTCCTGCCTCAGCCTCCCGAGTGCTGGGATTACAGGCGTGAGCCACCACGCCCGGCTGTTTCTCTCTTTTATGTTATTTTATTATTATTATTATTTTTTTTTTAACAAACTAAGAGCAGCCCTAAGCTAGGAGCACAGGAAAGGCACTGTTAGCTAGCTTGAATTTAATAATATTGTTTTATTTTCCATTATATTTCAGTTGTTTCTTTTATCAAAGCAAATGTTGCTAGCTTTCCACTTATAGTAGTGATTTACATTTTCCTTTAAATTATGGAAAATGTTGATTTAATGAAAAGTGTTACATATATATTACAGGCAGTGCACATGGCTAAGGATTAGGAAGCTTGTAATGGAGTAGCTGAAACTTGATACATGCTTGACCTAAAGGAAGAGACATGCAAACCCCTGCCCCACCTGGCCTCTGCTTTCTTCCTCAATTCTATGAGCTACCATCCTTGCTTCACCTCCACCCTATCAAACCATCTGGGGCTTCCCCCTCCTCACTTCCTCAGTAGCTAGCGGTGCAGCTGCTCTGTGGGCCCTTTATTTTATGGTGCTTTTGTAGCTGTCACCCGAACCTTCACTAGGTTCTCCATGGTCTTCTCCAGCTCTTAGGGAGCCCCTCTTTTCTTAGTACCTAGCTTAATAGATATTTATAATTCTCTAATCTTATTCTAAATTTAGTGCCAGTATCATGACATCTTCATGGTCAGAACAGGTTACTACCGTGGAAAAAACAAAAAGAAAAAATAGATAAAACAATAAAAAAGTTTATATTGACATGTTTGATGTTTTAAAAATAATTCTGCTGGCTGTTTCAATACCTGAAATTATTTTCTTTCAGGCTGAGGCAATATGTTAATCCTTTGTTTGGATGAAGGGTAAGCAGAGGGCAACACAGGTGGGGCCAAATGCTTGTTATCCTACTTTTTGCAACACCGCGGTTTATTGCACAGTACTTACTACAGTGAGCTGGGTGATTTCATTAGAGAGTGAAATCAGCATTTTAAGTGTACAACGGCTGAGCGTTTGAAACATGACCTTTAAAGTCAAAAGTTCTCAAACAGCTGTTGCTGTTGAGATGCGGGAAGAATTTTCAACTTTTGTGATAAACGGCCCCCCAAACCACATAAATAAATATAATATTATGAATAAACAGCACAGCACACACCGGACGCCCGTTGTTTAAAAGTCTTCTAACGTCTGCAGTCTCCAAGAACTAACTGCATTGACTTCCGTTGTTCATTCATTCGGAAGCCTTATTCGGAAGCTCATCTCCACAGCACATGATTAAAATAATCCTCAGTGTACTTGGCCAAGAGAAATTCTCTTAACAGAGGGGCAAAGAATGCTTTCAGGGTCATTGGTGTTTCGAAGGAAAACGGTTCAGTTTTAGCGCTCTCTTCCGAAGCACTTTATGTTTCCAAGCTGTAGAGGAAGGGCTGCCTGCCCGGGGGAGGTTGAGGGAAGTGACCTCACTCTAGATTACAGAATGTCATGTTTATCTCCGTGAAGTATCCAGCCTGTAGATGAGAAAGCGGATACAGTGAAATCGCTCTCACGTGTCCACCTGGCACGCTACGACTTACCCGCGACAGCTAAACTTTCCGCGTCAGTCTGGCTAGCTCAGCTTGGAAGTGCTGGGTCCTGAGGTGGCACGCTCTGCCCTGCCCGCGTCAGCCTTGGAGTTACCTGCAGCATTCCAGCTAGCTACTGCACGCAGAGGACAAGCGCCTTAGTTTCAATTCGGTCAATTCCGTGCGGAATAGCAGCACTAGCGAGTCCTGGGTGTGGCGACGTGGAGGTCGACCTCAGGTCTCTCGGCTTTCCCGCTCTGGCAAACCTTCCCAGCCTCGAAGCGCAGAGCGGCGGGCGTCCAGGATACCCCTGCCTGCTAAGAGCCAGATCCTACGCCGCTGCTGGTCGCGGAAACGCTGGGCTGCGCGCACCGAGTCTGTGCGCTTCTCCCCCACTCGCTCCGCGCCCGGAGGCGGATCCCCTTTCCAGCACACAAGTCCTTATATGCACCGGTTGCACCAACCCGCCTTACTCCAGCCGCACAAATAAGTCATGGGGGAGGGAGGGCGTCCCTGTTATTTTCCCCTTCTGGCTATTCTTTTCCAGAGCTGGAGCTTTTGAACCCGGAGGAGAAACCTCCAGATACGACTGAAAGGCCATTTTGCTGCAGTGCACAAATTGGACACACAAAAATAGAGCTTGAGTAGCTGCGATTAAGCATGTCAAGGTTCAGGAATGGTTCTTGGGATCCAGGCCGATTAGCTCGGAAAAGCCTGGGAGGAAAGGGTGCGCACCCCTCCCCCACCCGCGCTGGTGCAGAAGGACCGGGTCAGGAAGCGCGGCCTCTCCTCAGTCAGAGACCACGCCTCCCCCGCCTCCCCCCTCACTCCTCCCAGGAAGCGGTGATAGACAGCTCCGCGCGGCTCTCCACCCCCACCCCTCCAGCTGAGTGGAGGAGTTGATGTGTCTCATTATAACAGCCAATGCAGCCGCCATCCACGCACAAGCAAAGAAGCATGTCCCATTTAAATACACCCACGCAGCCCCAGCGCCCTTAGACGAGCGGGGCGCGCAGCCCACACGCACCGCGGCTCCGGGCTTGGAGATCCGCGCACATTGGGCTCCAGGACCGGCGGACTGACGCGAGGAGGCTCGAGCTCGGGCTCTGTGGCGCTGGGGTGGGCGGGGGAGGCTGGGCCCCGGGCCTCTGCCGCTGCACCCGCATGAGGAGGACGCGCGTGAAATAGACCAAGGTGGAATTGCCAAGGGAGAAGCTTCGGGGGTGGTTTTGGTCCTTTTCTCCGGCGAAGAAGTAGACATGGCGAGCGACTCTCCGGCTCGCAGCTTGGATGAAATCGATCTCTCGGCTCTAAGGGTGAGCAGAGCGTGCCTTCTGATTTCTTTGCAGTGGTTCGGGCTGGGGTTGGGCTGAGCGGGCTCGGCTTGTGGAGTGGGGCTGGGGCCGGGCTTGATGGACAACGGCAAGAATGCAGCCGGGAAGGAACCTGCACCCGGGTTCGGATTCGAGGGCTGCTGAGCCTCTCTGCGCTGAGCTCCTGCGGCAAGGGCTGTGCCGTACGGGCACTTCTGTGGTCTCCGCGAGCTCGTGAAGCTCATGCCAGCTTCCTCGTACGCCAGTGTAAGAGCATTAAAATGAAGTGCTCGTGTGTGTGTGTGTGTGTGTGTGTGTGTGTGTGTGTGTGTGCGCGCGCGCGCGCGCGCGCGTGTGTA
>PVJA010000364.1:109633-169564 GCA_004027025.1 Myocastor coypus | reverse complement strand
CGCGATCGATCGAGCCCCCTCGTAGCGCCCCCTCTAAATACCAGTCTGCCACTCACCTTTATTTATGGTTTTAACTCAGCCCTGCCTCGTGTTTTCTGACTTTGTGGTGGTGATATTTCAGTTTTATGGCTGAACTTAGGCAGGTGAAAGGGATGTGTTTTCAGCTTTCCCGAGTCAGACCGGAACTCCCTGGAGAGAGAGACACAGACACACACACACACCAGACACACACACACACACACACACACACACACACACACAGGGAGAGACACAGAGACAGAAAGACAGAGACAGAGAGAAACAGAGAGAGAGAGACAGAGGGAATGTGTGCGTTCCCCTATTAGTGGCCAGTCCTTTGTAGCACCTCCCTTCCCCCAGCCTCAACGCTTCTCGTTTACCTTCACGTGAATTACCTCAGACGCCGTTTCATTGTATTGACTAAGACATCACTGATATAGAAACCATTTTGCTGTTGTTTTGAGATCAGCATATCCGGAATCCTGATGCAGCCTCTTGATCGTTCCCAACGACCCCCACCCCCCGCCGCCACCCCTGACCCCCAATCTCAAACATATACCTTCTGGGAAGGGGACAGAGCTTTCTTGCTATTTTAATTAAATACTGCCTGCCAGGAAGGGGGTGAGGGGTGTTGGTGGTGATGATGGTAGTAGCAGTAGAGGTCTGAAAAACACTGAACATCAATCTGAGGACGACTTCTCTCCTGAGCCAAAAATAAGATGAGATAAGATAAGATAAGATAAGATAAGATAAAATAAAATAAAATAAAATAAAATAAAATAAAATAAAATAAAAAGCAAGTGTATGTTGGTGCATGGGTTGGTTCTCCTCACAGAGACTGGCATTATGGGTGGAAGTTCAGTTGTCTTCCGGAGGGATACATTGTTAGACTGAAGCTAAATCTTGAGACCATTTACCTGAATCTTCAGTGTTTCTGACTTTGCCTTCCATCTCCACGGATATTCCAAAGAGGTAGCTCTTTGAGCAAAGTGATACTTTTCTCTTTAGCTTCAGTAAACCTTTTTTCCTCACCGCTTCTCCTTTCCTTTTGATCGGTGAGTCCAAGGGGTGAGATTTCTGCAAGGCAGTACAGGAGCTGCAAAAGAACAGGATGCCATTTGACATGGGCTGCCTCCTCTTTGGACAGCCAAAGCTCATTCATGTATTATTACAGTAAGCTAGCTGCCTGTTTCTCTGGTGCCCAGCATGCCACCTCCAGAGCTGGCTGCCCTCTGGACAGCTGGAGGTGGGGGTTGATAACAGGGTGGGTGCTTTGGCCCAGTCTTTGGCTTCCCGCTCTACTGCCAGTGTTCCTTTGCCCTACTTTCTGCACGGGGAGTCGCTCCTGGTGGGTGAATCAGGTGGATGGATAGCGAGAGACTTGAGGAGGGGAGTGGCCAACGGGAAGGGGTCTGAACAATGGGCTAAGCTTGTGGTGATTTCCCTGAGCACCCAGCTCCACGCTCCTCTAATGGAAAGCCCTCCGCTGTGATTTTAAGCTGGGCTGGGACTTGTTTCGCTTGTGGGTTTTTTTCCTGGAGGAGGCTTTTTGAGATGCTACACATAGTACCTGCAGGCTTGGGAGCAACTGAGGGGCTCTCTCGGGGCCCACCTTCTGCATAGTTCACTTAGGAAGACCTATGCTCCGAAGGACAATCTCTATTTGGCAAGGCTATTTACATAGTTAAGTGAAATTGCTCTTTGTGGCTTGGACTGCTCAATTAGTTCTCTGTTCGCCCCTAGGAGTACAAAGACTGTGTGTGTGTGTGTGTGTGTGCGCGCGCGGGCACGCAATAGCTATTCAGAGTGCACGGGAACTGCTGGCTGGAAGACTGAATGCACGTGTGGAGACAGTGGGATCCCATGGGAAGAGAGTTCTTCTACCAGACTTGTGGTGGGTGAAGTGTGCAGGCCTGAGGAGCTCCAAAAGCCAGTAGGTTAGCTCTACAAACCAGGGCAGGTTATCTCCAGCTCCCCTAATTTGGAGAGGTGGGCTCACTGAGATAAAAGATCTCATTTATTCCTAAACTCTCAGTGAAGCCTCCTGCTGAGAGCCTCTTGGGGAATGCCTGACCCTTGAAATGCAGCCAAGGTCAGCAACTTTTAGAATTGACTGTAGCCCTCCTGGTCCCTTGCTGTCTCAGTGGCTCTTTAAATGTCCACAATCAATGCATTTTGGGGGTAAAGCCTGAGTTCAGTACATTGAGAGCAGATCCTGTCTGGAGAAACCTTTATCTTTCTCACTTTAGGGTTTATTGTGCATAGCCAGTGATCCCAGACTGGACCCAGTCTAAATTTTCTCCAAATGGGAACAATGTGTAATTCAAACTAGAGCAATGAGAGACAGTGCTTAGACAGACACTTAAATTATGCAAGATTTAGTTGGTTTTTAAAAATGAAATGATGTGGGATCTTCTTTGGTGAGGAATGATCAGAATTCAGTTTGTTTAGTGCTGATTTTTAGAGCTTATGAATAAAAACTACATCTTGGGGTTGGGGATGGTTTTATATATAGCTTTAGAGCTGAAAGACTGGCAGAACGTTCAGCCCTCCTCTTATTTCACACATAGGAGGCAGAACTCTGGAGAGGTGAAGTCTGTTGCCCAAGGTCAATAGCTCTACTGGGGGTGGCCGTGGTGGGAGTAGTGGGAGGTGCTGGGGTGGTGAGAAGAGTGGCTTGGGGAGACCATCTCAGTCCACTAACTCCTCATTCAGTGCTCTTCTCTGTCAGTCACATTTTCTCTGGTTGAATCAGAAATCAATAATGCATTTTCTGCTCGAGTACAAAAAATGTCAGAGAGCAGTAATTTCACCAGGGCTACAGAATTTTCTTTATCAAGGATGGGGAAAGTGCTTCATGCAAATAAGCCAGTAGTGCAGAGAACAACAGAGCTTCCAAACACCTTTGGAATTCATCTTGTCTGGCCTCATTTGTTGGATCCTCTATAGGCAAAGGATGTTGGAAACATGTAGGACAGATGTTTGTCCTGCTTGGGGAGCCTCTCTTAGTGACCTATCTCCATCAGAATGTGTCCCAAGGGCCCATCTAGACATGCACATCATTTAGATGTTTCTGCATGTAAAGTTCATGGTGTCTCCGTGTGTTTGGTGTATCTATGTGGATATGGATATTATGTATAGTATTATGCATATAAACTATCCATGTGGGTGTATGAAAATGTGTGTCATTTTCACTGCAGTGAACAATTTACTCATTCAAACCTGGGGCTCTAGTCACTCCCATTTCAGGACATCACAGCATTAAAAGATGAAGCTTGCCACCAGGTTGCTTTATTGTACACAATACGAGCTCAACCCAGAAAGCTTTCTGGACAGCAGTATGCTGATGAACCTGAGCACCTTAGCTGTCCTTTGTTTCACTCATGGGTTTTAAGCATTCCTGGCTGGGATTTGGCCAGTGCTGACCTTATACTCTCAGCTTCAGCCAGGACCCAGACATACTTTTCTACTTTAACAAAACTCACTGAACCATGTTCCTTGCCTTTCCTTTTCCTTACTACTTATAATGTACAGGGCCTGATGATTTAGTTTCTCATCAGAATCCATATGACAGAACTGACCTCACTGGAAGCCTTGCACACGTACCTTTACTGCGTATTTCATGCTTTTGTTATTGTTGGTGTGAGATTTTGTTCCTCATCATCATTAGAGACTGTGGGCTACAGAGCCATCTTAGCGTCAAAAGCCCCATTAATTGAATGAATGAATGCCTGAACTCACGAATGTGTACATAATTAAATGAAGTAGAATGAGCCCTGGCATCTAGGTTTAGTCTGCGTCTATGTCTTATTATTTTAGAGGCTGAAGCAGCTCCTACTTCAACAATAATTAACATAAAAATGGGAATAGTCCCATACAACCGCTTGACTGTTTTCAAAAATGAAATAAAATATTCATGGGAGTGCTTTCAGAACCACTAAGACCCCACACAAATATGCTGTTCCATGATTTGATACAATTTTGTAGGAAACTTGGTGCCACTATTTGATCCCAGAGATTGCACTTAGTAGAAAATGATCCTGAGAAAAAGAGAGCGCAGGTACTTCTCTTTAAGAGCATCACAACAGACCTTAGCTGCCTCTTCCCTTATGTGTGCCAATACGACCTTATATTGTCTCTGATGTCCTCATTTGAGCTCTCCTCCAGTATCAGCATTCATTACATACGAGGTAAGCTCAGCCCAGAGGCTTTTTGGAGATGATCATATTTCTAAATTAGTATTCATTAAAAACAATCTTTTTCTTTTCTTTTCTTCTCTTTTCCTTCCTTCCTTCCTTTTCAGAAAACTTTTCTATTTATATGTGATCCATTATTCAAATGCAAACATTTGTTATGCCAATGCCCTTTTTTTGAGGTAGGATCTTGCTGTGTAGTTCAGCCAGGCCTTGAATTCACTTTGTAGCTCAGACTGGCCTCAAGCTCAAGGCGATCCTCCTGCCTCCAGGTCCCAAGTACTTAGATTACAGGTGTGCACCATCATGCCACGCTGCCTGTGCCTTTTCAAAATTTTTCTTCTTATTTTCTTGTAAGGTTAGGGGTGAGGTCTTAAAATCATACATGAATAGCCCAGCATTTAAAACCTGATCAGAACTTTCATAGTTCTTAAAGGAATCTTAAAACATGATGCATTCATTATGCCAGAATATTTAAGTTTTGTCAAAAATGAGATTTTATTAAAATTGCCTGTATTGGTAATAGCTTATAATGACAGTAGCATGGCAGTTTTTTCATTGGAAAGATTTACTGTTTTTTCACAATTCTTCAGTATTGTGCAGGTGTTTTCTTTGCAATGACATTGTCTTATGACAGTTGTCAGAACATTAAAGAAATGGGCATTGGAAATTTTAGTATTCATCATGAATTGGAGTAATCATTAGTACAAAAGCTAAAATAAGTTACAGAGTTTGTTGTTTCCATAATTATCTATTTAGGTCATGAAATACTTTGTCAATGAAAGAATGATCAATGCTTTTCCTTCATGGAAGTATCAGATCTTCTCCCCTTATATGTACAGCCCTTTGGAATCTTGTAATTTGAGTTTAGGTGGTTGGCCCTCTCTAGAACTAATCTTCCATGCCTTTCTCGTTTCAAAACCATTCCTTCGTCCAGTGTTAGTCGTTCTTAAGTCCATCAGGTTGAGGCTGCTGTAATTGAACCATGGCCACTGCCCAGCCGAGCACAACCAGCCTCTGATTCTGTTTCTGGTAGAGTTTGAGATAGACTGAGTCTGAAAGATGCTTTATGGCACAATGTTTCTTCCATCCTGCGGAACAAGTGGCTCTCTGAGAACAGGGCCTAAACTAGATTTTAACAATGTGCTCAGAGTTCTGAGAACATCTCCATGGTAGTTTTTGAATGGAACGTTCTTTTGCTCATATAAGATTCCGAGTGAAGAGCAAGAGAGGACTGAAGGAGGAAATGTTGGATAGGTTGTTTATACTTTTTTCCATTGTGGTTGCAAGTTTATTTTCTGTTAGAGCAAGATGATCCATCCATTTCTTTTATACACACCCAGGCTAACTTCAGTGGTCCTGAGAAGGTGTCCCCTACAATCTGAAAACACATTTTATTTCACCCCAAAGCATACAAATCCTTTCTTAGTATTTGCTGCACGGATCCTCTTGTCTGAACTCTTCCATGCATTCCTGGGGTTGCTTCCTAGGCACACTATGATGAGACCCGCCTCCAGTACCTCTACCTCTAGCCTCTTAACCAATCTCTTCTGTAGAGTACAGCCCCATTAACCTTCCTAAGGTGCAGCTCCAGTCTATGTCTGCTTTAAGGCATTGCATTTCTCCTCCAAAGGCTACAGTTTAGCACAGAACAAAGACTTAGTACAGATAGAAGATTGCACCTTAGCACGGTGTCAAGACCAGCGATAGTGTCAGGATCCAGCTTGGCCTCCCACCAAGCTCTGTGGTTTTCATGACCACTCTACCACTGCCACAGGCAGTGCCTTCTGTTGGATGCTCTTTAGGGACACGTTGCCTTCTTCTCAGTACCTATGGCCCTCACAGTAAACATGCATGTGCTACCTTTTCCACACAATTGTCCCTGATTTCTCTCAGGTAGAAAGTCTCTCTCCCACTAATAGACTCTCTCGTGCCTCCTTCATAATACTCAGAACTTTCTGTTGAGAATCGTATTCCTAACTAGACAATAAACTTTGAGAAGACAATATGTACAGCTGACTTTCTGAAGATTCTTGCTGGTGTATTTTACACAAATACATTGAACTGATAAAGTACATAATGTAAAGCTCCTTTGGAGGAACCTAAATGGCGCTGCCTAGAAAGGATTTGGAAAGCTCACAGAGGTGGGGCGGTGCTGAGAATTGTACAATTTCAGGGAACATGAATTCCATTGTATCCTATGTACACAACTCCACAGGACAGACACCTTTTATTTAGGCATAACTCCTGTGGCTGCCAAATATAAGAATGCAATCCTAAGGGCACCAATAATTGGAAGCATAATGCCCAGTCCTGAGGGATCTCTATTTGTAGAATTTCCATACTTTGGAAAATTGTCTCCATTTTCTCTAAGTTCTAAATTTTGTGAGATTTTAAATGTCATAGGTTAGAATCCCAAGGCCTGTAGGGTGTGTGTGTGTGTGTGTGTGTGTGTGTGTGTGTGTGTGTGCCCAAAGAGAAAAAGAGAGGGAGAGAATTTTAATATTTTAAATATTCTTGTGTTTATGATGACTACTTTTATTAAATAATAAAAGAAAGTGGAAAGGTTATGCCTTTTCAATTTGCCCCTAGAAGATGATGTTGAATTTATGTCTTAATGAAGTGGCAGTGAGTGGAGAGGATTTTGAAGATGCTGAGGTCTAGTGGAGATGTATCACGTGGGAGTCCAAACACAGAGTCACCAGGCTGGTCTAGAACATGCTGGAGGGCACTTCAGCACTGTCATTCTTCTCTAGTAAACCCTGAAATATGTAAAAGAACTAGAGGCAGGACGAGTGATATTTAAATAGCCATAACGTCTTATTCTAAGTTTTGGAGACATTAAGATATTATAAACTAAACACTTCAGTGAAGTAGATATTACTATTGAAAAGTAATAGTCTTTATTCAATTTTAGGTGATTTTTCCCCCCAACCTTTAGGTTCAGATTTATAATTCTCTGATTAAGTCCTATTATTTCATCTTTAGATTTTGAAGATGGAATCATGGATCTAAAGAGCTGATGGTGAATTGTGCGGGGTATTGCCTTGCAGCACTTCTGTTACACAGCCAGGGTAGATTTTCACTTGCTGCCTTTATAGCCAGTGAAGTTAGAACCTTCACAGTATGGATCAAGCTGAAGAATTAGAATCTTTAATGTCACAGTATTCAGAGGACACTAGTATTTGCTTGATTACTGTAGTACAAGGTACGTATAAATCTGGGTGTAGTGTAAATTTGATGTAGTGTTCTATGATTATGGAATGAAATGAACATGGTATACAGCATTCTTTTTTTTTTTTTTTTTTGTATTCAATCATTAATCATGTGCTCATTGGATGACACCAGCAGTTGGGGCTGAGCTCTAGGCAACACTGGCATGCTCTCTATAGTCATGGTTGCTGTGAGAAGAGTCTGAGACCATTCTTTCCCCTGTATGTTTGTGAGACATAATTATTGCATTCATTTGGGAGAATTGACACATGGATGTACAGTGTCATGTCTTGATCATTTTGGTCCCTTCAGCCCTCCCGCTTCTTCCTTCTCTTTGTCATCTTCCCCATTTGTAAAAGTCTGCTTTACTGTTTGCTACAGTCTCTCCTTTATTATAGTCTTTAATTTAGTTATTTTTTTGTTTACTGTATTAATTTTCTATGCAGTCTTCAGCCATTCATAACCATTTTCAGTGTAGCCACACTAATCTTTTGTGAATATGCCAAACTCTTTGCTGTAGAACCCCATGTCAGAAAGTTTTGTCACCAGATTTTTAAGTGGAAGACATTGCATTGCATTTCTCCTCCAAAGGCTATAGTTTAGCATAGAACAAAGACTTAGTACAAATAGAAAACTTCACCTTAGCATGGTGTCAAGACCAGCGATAATATTTGGGTTTTAGATCAGATGTAATCTGTATTATTACTTATCTATTACTGCATTTCAAAAATTATCCCTGAGGCCACAGAGATAGCTCAGTAGTATAAGTGCCTGCCTGGCAAGTAGTAGGCCCTGAGTTCAATCCCTGGAACACACACACACACACAAAACTTGCCCTCAAACTTAGTAGCTTAGAGCATCATTAACTTTTTATTATTTTCTCATAGTTTATGTGGTTAGGAATTCAGAAGTGGCTTTCTGGCTTGGTTGTGGCATAACATCTTTTCTGAGAGTTCAGGAAGATATTGGCAAGGTCAGTTGTCCTTTGAGGATCCCCACAGAAGCTGGGTAATGTCTTTTCAATATGTTTGACCCATGTGGTGTTGGTTGGGAGCAGGAGGTCTCCCATGAGCTACTTGAGCATTCTCATGACATGATACTGGCTTTGTCCAGGTAGAGCAGTCTAAGAGAACAAGGCACACACAAGTCTTTTTATGATGTAGCCTTGGAAGTCACACATCATGATGTCTGTTGTGTCTTGTTGATAACTCACATTATCTCTACTCATTGTGGGCGTGAACTAAACAAGGACATTATCACAGAACGCAGGACACCTTGAGGTCCCGGTAGAAGCTTTCTTCCATGAGGAAGGATATCCAAAGTAACTCTTCCTCCAACTTTTAGCCATCCAATCCAGTATTTTATTGCCATTAAAACAATTATAGGTATATAAATTTGTGAACTAATGCTTTCTTTTATTGGAAACCACTTGTGAGCATGAGAATCTTGCTGCATGTTTTCCATTATTCCTAGAATTTAGAATTGTAGCTGGCATGTGATACATATTAGATAAATAAGTATCAGTTGAATGAACAAAATTATTTAGAGAAGAGCTTATGTGATGTCTTGGTTCACGAAGTTAATGATATCCGCAATTCTGGCTGTAAACTGAACTGGATGAAAACCAGATTGAATTTTTCCTGGAAGGTCAACATGGAAGCTAAGCACTGATTTTGATCTGGTTCTCATCCAACTTGGTTTGTGACCAGAATTGTGGAAATAACTGAGTTCACGAACAGTAATTATTATACCTGTCCCCTCCCCCAAATAAAGCCATTAAACCAATAAGCAAAGGAAGGGTAAAATGAAATTCAACAAAGGGATTTTGTTTGCTCATGTAGGTGGCCATATATTTATCCATTTGTTTGTGTAGGGCATAGTGACTCAGCTTACCTCTTATGTAGATAGAACTGGGACTTAGAATGGTTCCTTGTTTTGTTGAAGGCAGAGCTGGGTCCCTTTATGCCTTCCGCTCAGTCAGGTTGATGACATTGTTACCATCTTAGCGAACCAGTTATCTCCACCAAACAAAAGTAAATCGAAATGTTGCTAGGAAGATGGTTATCAAGCTGTTTATTTGTACAGAACACACTTAAGATAGCCTGTATTCCATTATTAGGAAGTAGCCAAGTCTGCTGAATTAGATGGTAGAGAAGTCCTAGCTACTTTAATCAGTATACATGAATGGCAGTGTTTTCAATGCAGAAAATAAGAAATTAAGATTTGGTGTGCTGGGAGAACCAGGACTGTAGGAGCTTAAAATATGGGTCATATCTAAAGCATAAGTAACCAGGGTGAGCCCTGGGCTTCAGGGCCTGGAACATGCAGACAACAGGAGCAAAGACAGCTGAATCATAAAGAATTGTTTAATTAGAAAAAAATCCTTTTTCTTTTCCTTGTCTTACTTACTTAATTTATTACTTTTATATTTTTAGGGAAAGGTCTACACAGTGGTCAGAGTCTCACTACTAGATCGGACTCATAGTGATCTGCCTTTGTACAGCTTCCAAAGATCTGGAATTACAGGCATGCACCACCTCGCCAAGTCTCAGTTCCTGTCTCAGTGTGCCTTAGAGGCAGGACCAGCACAGCAGGCCTGGCCCCTGAGCCTGCTTTCAGGGGCTTTTAATCTGCTAGGCTATTTGGTTGGCCTTTTCCTCATCTTACCTTAAAAGTACAATGGAGAAATGGAAAAAATTTCCATAGTACCTGAATGTATGATTCTTATGGGAATTATTGAATATCTTTTGGTATATGGGTAGTAGCTTTTTTCTTGTACACTATTACATAGATCGCTTTTAAAAAATTAAAATCATATTGTATATAATGTTGGCTCCCTGGTTTATAAACAATATTCAGTTTTTCCTCATGCTATTATGCTTTTTTTTTTTTTTTTGTCTTTTTGAGACAGGGTCTCACTATGCAGTTCAGGCTGGCCTTGAACTCACTTTTGTAGCCCAGGCTGGTCTCGAACTCACACTGATCCTCCTGCCTCAGCCTCCCAAGTGCTGAGATTACAGGCATACGCCACTAGGGCCAGCCCAGCTATTATGCTTTTCTATGATACAAAATTTAAAACTCTTTATAAGGAGTTTTAAACTCATATAAAACTAGGCAGACTCTTGAAACACTCCTATATTACTGATGGAAATAGAGTCATGGAAATAGAGCCAGAAATTCCACTTCTAGATACATATTCAAGGAGAATTTAACAGATATATTCACAAAAACACTTGTTTATGAATGTTTATGGTAGTCCCACAGAAACACCCAAAGCATTCCATCACCTAATGAACTAATAGATGAAATATAGTTTATCCATACAATAGAATGTTATTCACAACAAAAGAAAGTGCTGATAAGCCTACAACATGAATGATAACATAGCGCTAGGTTAAAGAAGCCAAACACAAATTTCTACTTATTGTGCAATTCTATTTGCCAGAAATGTCCAGCATAGGCAAATCTATTATGACTTAAAGAGTTCAGTAGGTGCTGGGGCCGGTGGAGACAGCTATTCATACCCTAAGATGAGATTATTCAGATTGTTGCACAACTCCAAGAGTATACTATAAATCACTTGTATACTTCAAAAGAGTACATTTTTTAATACACAAAGTAGATCTTAACATTGTTTTTTAAGAATAAGTAGCATAGCATTATGATTCCCACACCCAACAGTTATCCCTTGTGGACATTCTTGTTTGTATTATACTACCACCCATTTACTTTGCCATAGTATTCTTTATGCATTGTTTCCTTTCATTTATGAATATATCAATATAAATTTCAAACATGCATGTTTATAACATGCTTAAGATATTTAATATGTAACAAAATATTCAGTGTTCAAATTTCTAATCATTTCTTTAGATTGGTTTACATTTTATTAGAGAGATATATCATATAAACAATTCCTACCAATGGAGATAGAGCTTTCCAGCTCTTATAAATAGTGCTGTAAGATAGTGTAAATTATCTTACAGACTCGTCATGTTGTGCATCTTGTTCCTTAGGATAAACTCTTACATGTGGAATTTAGGATGAAAGTATTAAACCATCTCAAAAGCTCTTGAGAGTGCCAAATTATTTTCCAATTTCTTATGAAATAGTTGTGTATCAGTAGAGATGACCAATATGGCTCCAAAAAATCAATTAATTTACCAAAAAAAGTCCAAGAACAGCTAAAAGGCTAAGTAGATGACTGACTGGCCCTAATGCCACTGCCCATAGGGATTCACATGACTCAGGGACCTTTGTGGGACATCAGAATTATTTGATGTATTATCACTCTGGGGTTCCCCATTGCTACTGGGCACAAATTCTTCCCTTCAATTAGTTTCTGTGTGATATTACTGTTAAAGTAGCAATGTCATCTTAGAATGTGATAGTTATTTTTCTTGCCCAAAAAACCAGAAACATAACTGAGGAACTTTTTTTTTTTGTGATACCAGGTCTTCAAACTCAAGACCTTGTGCTTGCCAGTCAAGGAGCTGTTTTAAGATGAACAGGGAGAAAAATCAAAAAACAAACAAACAAACAAAAAAACCCAGGCGCATGCTTGTGCAGTGTGCTTACCTTTAATCCATAGTACAGTACCACAGCTGGGAGGCTAGAAAAAAGGAGGATCGTGATGAGTCGAAGCTGTGTAGTGAGATCCTGCACAAAATACAAAAAACCCTCCAAACAACAACAGAAAAACCTGTCATGTTTTTGGAAAGTTATCCAGTAACTGCATTTGGAAGATGCATGCAGTCAAGCTTCAGATTTCTATTTTCTAAATATTGGAGACCACTGAATTTATGATTAGCACTGAAAATAGCAAGATGGGCCAGAAGCCACCCCATGACAGAGACCCTTTCTCAAGCCTTGATCTGCCAGCTAATTATCAAAGTCAGAATTTTGAGTTACAATTTTAAGTCTTTGTCTGTGGTTGTAAGTACTTGAAGATTATAGTGGAGACAATAAAAAATGCAGCTGAACCAAAAGAGTAATGAACCCCGTGTTTTTAAGTACAGTCTACTTTCCACTTGGTTTATAAGTAAGAAACTATTAAAATTGACACAACTTTATAGTTGCTAGTCTTGTGGAGGCCAATTGCCTTGATTTACTAGATTTTATAGCCTACCCTACATTTAAAGTACCTATAAATTATTTATGCCTAGGGTGGAAATCTAATACTTCACATGGACACATTTTTTTCATTTCTACTTTTCTTTTAGGTATTTTTTAGCTGCCTGTAATTAAATTATAGGAAGATGGTGAGTGGGATTGTAAGCAGTAATTACAAAGTGTATTTAAATAATAATATTAATATTTAGCATTTATAGAGCACTTTTATATCTTCAAAGTGCTTGCAACATTATCCCATTAAATACTCTCTGATTATGATCTGCACATAAATGCACTTAAATCCAGAGCAGGTCATGAGAAAAGTATGCAGTTGAAAGTTAATGCTAGCTGTGCTTTAAAAAACCTATGCAATGATGGGAAAGTTAGAGTTTGGGATTCCATTGGATTGCATTTGTGTGTTAGTTCAGCTCATGTCTGCATTGGGTTATATCTTTATACCTCTGCAGTTCTGATCACTAAGGATGGAATGTTGATTATGCCTGTGGCCTTTATTTATTTATTTATTTATTAATGCCTGTGGCCTTTAGAGATGCAAAAATTTAAACAATATAAATAAGGTATAAAATGGGCTTCCTCACTTTGTGTGCTGGTCTCAAATGACTTTTCTACTAGCAAAGTGAGTTCAAGTAGGACAGTGAAAGGAAGGAAAGTTATGCATTATGGTTGGGCAATTTCTATCTGAGAATAGTAGATGAAATTCACAGTAGGATACACCATAAAGAACACATCAGAAAAATAAAATATATTTATTATAACTTTACTAACCACTTCTTGCTGTTTTAGACATGTGGCTGTGTATTATCCCATTATGAGTACAGCCTGGGGTTGGTGATTTAGATAGTGTTTGGCGCAAGGGCCTGGGCTGGTGCTCCAGTAGGGAGAAGGTTCTGAGGCTGTAGATTCTCAGTACATGTTATCCTGGCAACTGTGATTCTCAGAGTGAGGCTCACAGTTTAATGTCTCAAATCTGTTGTTCTTAAGGGAAGCTTACTGGGGCCAACAGCTTTAGGAGCTTCTCAGGGGTCCTACCTATAACTCGTTCCGTCAGCGATTTCAGGGAGGACACCAGCAATCTGTGTGTCAACAAACCCTTACAGTCTCAGAACCTCTGGCCTGAAGTTTACATGATCATTCTTTTCCTCTTGTTTCTCTCAGGCCATTTACTCATTCATTCAGCAAATATTTACTAAGTAACCACTCTGTGACTTATGGTGTTCTAGAAGCTGAGGACATAAAAACACATGCTGGTGAATGAGGAGAGCGTGTGCTGAAGATGACCATAAAAATGATTTAACACAGGTTAATTTTGAAAAAAAAAAAAAACAACAACAACAAAACAGAGTAGATCCCAGAACTTGAATATGTTTTAAAATGTTGTAGTGTAGAACTTAGTGAATCATGTAAGAAAACTGTAGTTTTTTTTGATAGGTCTATGGCTTTAAACAAATAGCAGAAGAAATACATTTTAGGACTGTGGAATTTAAAAGTTCACATTAATATTATGTACGTTTGAATTGTTTGTTCCAAAGTAAAAGGAAGGTTACTTAAAGTTGACAATTTTCACTTGACAATCTTTGATGGTTCTCTGTACTGCCATTTTTTTCTTTTTATTGGTAAGTTTATTCAGGATGCAGAAAAGTCCCATTCGCAAGATCAACAAGATGTATCCTTCTGATGTCAGTTTCCTTTTTTTTTTTCCCATAGGCTTAGAGGGATTTAATTTAAATCCTTAGGAAGTGCTGACTTTTGCCCAGAAATTGAAAAAGAAAATCATATTCACAAACTCAGCCCTACTTTTATTTGAAGCTTAAAATCTTTGGATTATTTTTGAGACCTGGAAAATGGAGTGGATGTTTGGAATCTAGCAGGAGGTTAAAACATTTCCTGACTGAAAAATCTCACAGAATTTCCTCCTATAACAACTCATAAATATCTCTTATTTAGCCACAAGAATGTTCCGTGTTCTTATTTAAACCATAGTTCTTATTTAAGCAAACTGGTCACACTGCATATCTGTATATTTGAGGGAAGATTGATGGCCATTATTGGTGTTAAGGTAACTGTATCACCTGTCACTGAACATGTGTATACATTTTCATACCTCTGGAGAAAATGCTTTTGAAAAAGAGAATTCAGAGCTTTTGTTTGTTTATTTATGTTTATGGCCGGCTCAGCCTGCCCTGAGGGCAGGGCTGGCACAGCATGTGGTCCTGGGGATCGAACCCACCATCCCTATAGCCACCTGCAGGTGCTTTAGACCACTGAGTCATCCTGCCGGGCCCTTGAAAAAGAGAATTCAGAATTTGATCTTTTTTCTTTTTTTTTTTTTTGGTTAAAGATGAAGAAGTTTTCCTTCATATTAATAATTTGAGGAACACATCCAACTTTCTCAGAAGAGGTAGGCCCTGATGTCATTAAACTGAGAGGGAGTTCAAGCAATTTAATCAGGAAGGCTAACTACTTTCTAGAAGGGAAGAACATTCCATTGCCTAAATGATTTTGCCTGAAACCAGTGTTGGGATAATTTTATGATATGTGGCAGTCACCAGATTTGAAATGATTTTCAGCCACTCTATTTGTTGCTGTCACACTGTTGAGATAATTACATGCTCCCACATGCTGGTATTTTGTGGCTGGACTCTGAAGTTTCCTTGGAGTGCAGGGACTCCAGGTCACAGACACTTGGTGATTTTCGTGTCTGCATGATACTAGAATAGTTGGCAAGATTGGAACCAAGCACCTGTTCTTTGTAAAAAACCTCTTTTTTATTTTTCTCCTTCATTCTCTCCATCTCCCTCTTTCTCTCCCCACCTTCTCTGTGATACTGGATATTGAATGTAGAAAGTGCTGAGGTATATCTGTCCTTAGCCTATTTCAAGGTCTCAGTCAGTTGTTCAGGCTGGCCTTGAACTTGAAATTCTCTTACTTCCGGATTGCAGGAATAAACCACAACACTGGCTAAGTGCTCTAGAGTGAACTTAGTTTTCTAAACCAGTTAGAATGGATTTAGTTTTCTTTCATTCAGACAAATCAATAAAAGCACCGTAATTTTCTCCTGAAGCTTAGGACCCAGGGGCTGCCTGGGAAAGGAACCATATAGATAGATACCTTTTGATCTAAATAATGTATATGATCTCTCTGTAAATGTTTTAAAGGCAGATGTAACTGGTGTTGTAGTTACCATTGCTTGACTATAAGAAACTTTTATTTTGGAAGAACAGATGTAGAAGTGTGGAATATAGACATCTACACATTTTTAGGAGAGGAATAAGGGGAACAGAACAGTGTTTCTTTAAATCATGGTAGCCTAAACTTAGGCTCTCCTTTGTTTGCCTAGAGTGAGTGCAAATTAGCAAGGGAAATCTCCTGGAACCTGCCCAGCTGGGTAGTAAACCTTCTGTGATAACAGACCGTAGCTCCTCACCTGGAAGAGCAAAAAGGGACCTGCCCCAGAGGGATCCCCTCTATGAAGAGAGGAAATTGCCCACATTCAAGTGAAGTACATGTGGCATCTGAAATACAATCTTAGAGATGTGGAGATCCGGGTCCCAGATGCAGGCTTGTTTTCTAGACTGAAAGTGTGTGTGGAAAGGGTTTGAAAACTCACTGTCCCTGTGGGATATCTGAACCCAGTCACCCCGCCCACACCCTTCTTCAGTTTGTGTCCTTGTTTGCATGGCTTACCTGGGGTTTCCACAGCAGCAGGGGCTTTCTCATGACTATTAGGCTCTCTGTTCCCTTGAGACCAGCTCTGCTTCTTTTCTTTTGAGGAAGCGGGGTCGCTGTTTTGTGTTACATCACAGGGTGCAATGCCAGTTGCATTATATTTGAAGGAATATTTCTCAGTCCTTCTGTAAGTTGCTGGTTTGCAGGATTCACAGTTAGGACTTTGTCCTCACTAAGATGCTTTCATGTGTGAGGCAGTCTCATTTGTGTCTCTTGGTTCTCTGCTAATTCCCTTTTGACAAACTGTTGGTCTAATTTTCTGTGGTCATTGGGTTTCCTTGGTTGTTTGGTATTGCATTTTGACATTAAATGATTTGAAGCATGTCTTCAAAAGGACATCTCTGAAAATGTTTTAAAAATAAAATGTAGAAGGCTGGTCAAATAGCTCAGCAGGGGGTTCAATCCCTGGGCCTGTGGTGCCTCAGACCCCCTCCCCCCCATGCTGAGACAGCAATTGAGACCTGTAATCTCAGCTCTTGGGAGGCTGTAAACAGGTGGATTACTACAAGTCTGGTCTAGTAGTGAGTCCCTGAACTCCCTGTAGGCCCTTCACTAAAATAAAAAAATATTAAAAAAAAGAAAAGTATAACTTAGATTACAAGGCCAATTGAATGTCACTGTTCACAGAAGTCTTCCTCAGTACTTTTTTTCCCTGCTGTTGGGGAACAGTCCATGTGAAACTGAATTGGAAATGTACTGTGTTCTCTTTTTGATAGCTATCTGAGAGAAAGGAAAAAAAATCTGGGCACACATGATGTCTGTGAATGTGCACGAGTGCATATGAATGTTCACAGAAGCATCATTTATGATGGCCAAAAAGCAGAAAAAACAAAGCCCAAGTATCTGAGTAGGTAAGCACAAAGTGTTTCCATATAATGGAGAGTTGTGTGGCAACCAAAAAGAATTAAGCGCTGATACATGCTACAGCACTGATAGACCTCCAAAATATTGTGCTGAGTTAAAGAAGCGAGCCGTAACGGTCACATCTTCCATGACTCAGTTTGTATGACATGTCCAGAAAACAACTCTTTAGAGACAGAAAGTCGATTAGCGAGTGACTGGCTAGGGCTGAAGTTGAGAGCAGGAGATGGCTGTAAATGGACAGGAGGGATCGTTCAAGGTGGTGGAAATTTTCTAAAACTGGATGGCGCTAACATGAGTGCATTTTATGGCATGCAAATTATATCTCAATAATGGTGATTAAATTTAATATGCTGAGACATTGCTTCCCAGCTGGGCCTACTCCATCCACTACAGGGGCAAATTCCTTAGAATACAATGAGGTACTCTAAGAAACCCATCTCTTTCACACCTGGAGGGATGTGGGCTTTGGTACTTTTTTTCTGCTTCCTAAGTACCTTCATTTTATTCTTTATTCTGGAGGGCTCACTGTATTTTGCAGCCTTAATCATAATAATTTCTGTCAAGACGTCTAGGTAACAAAATGCTTTGTAATGGGAAAGGATTTTGGAGCCAAGACCGGCATAGAATTCCTGAAACTATTCCTTGGTAGGCTTTCTCTCCAACTTTCATACTCTATTCACATCTGTGCTGTTTCCTCTGCCCAGAACTCTTCTGCATGCCCTGTCTAAGCATGCTGTTAGGAAACATACAATGTATTCGCTTCTGTGTGTGCACACTGCGCCTTCTCGGAGTCATCCTGTTCGGATCTCCTGTCCTCATTGTGCATTGTGTTGTCCCCCTTAAGCATCACAGAAGCAAGATCTATGTTTTGTGGGCCCTTTTATCTGTTTAGTTGTGCAATGAATAACTTCTTCTCACTTACAGTATAGGTTTAAGCCCCTTAACTTAACAAGACCTTCTGTGAGCGAACCAATTCCTACTTTTCTACTACATTAGTGACTACTTTCCACTCCCCCTCTACACAATAGTGTTTTTCAAATGGTCACGAGTTGTGGGGTGAATTTAATGTGTGATAATGAATCAGCTTTCAGACAACATTAGTTTGAACTAATTTGCAGCCCTGTAGATCCCACATGTGTTAAGGATCAGTGCTTAACCACAGTTCCTGACAGCTACCTAGCTGACTTAGGCCTCTTACAAGAAACTTAATAAAAGCTGGGTGAAACACTAGGGCCCTAGAGGCAGCCAGGAACAGAGGAGACATTTTACAGCTGGCCAGATAGAGAGACCAGTGCCTGTGGTCCTTCTGCCGGCACCCTCTCACTCCCTGCATGCGCTCCACCAGCTCTCTCATGACAGCTAGTCATCTTTTAGAATGAACCAGAAAGATTAGGCAGGTCTTCTTGCAATTCCATACAGTTCAATGACATTTGATATTTCTTTAGAAATTCCAAGAAAGACAAAATGCTTAAAGGAGCTCTGTGCGCTTGAGAAAAGAAAGTTTTCCAGTTTCATAGGAGCGGAAGAGCTGAGCCATCAGAGTGGCAGGGAAGGGCAGGAGAAGCCCTTACTGAGGGGGATGAGTTGTAGCCACTGTGGCCAAGAACACCCTCTGGAAATGTGGGGAAAGAAAGAGGTGTGGAATGTAGAGTGGGCAGCAGAACTGGACGGTACCACTGGATCAGTGGTCATTCTTTTAGGCTGCTGTGGACTTGGATGTCAGAGAAACTGATGGAAGAGCTTTCAGGCTCTGCCCATGTGCCATGGTGAGGCTGGGAGGCTAGGAGCGTATGCCCTTGCCTCAGGCCAGCTGAGATACATGATAGAAGGTGCAGAAAACCAGTGAAGCCTGAACACATTGCTAGGTTTTAGGACTGTTGGTGCCAGGTTCTGAGGGAAATCAATCCGTAGGCAGGTGGCTCAGGGTGGCAGTTGAGCTACTGTTAAGACAGGGCTTTCAGGGAGAAATTTATGGACCAGGATTAGGTCTTCAGCTTTGCAGTTCTCCTAATGGTACTGTGATATAAACAGTCACCGAGTCTTAGGTTGTATCAACAGGTGGCTGCTCTTGAATCTGAGGTGCAGCGTAATTCACTTAATAGTGACAGTACTGGTAATGCCAATGAACCTACCATTATGTAATTTATATTTAAAATATTATAAATAGTATTATAAAAGGTACTAATGGTTTTGTGGCCACTTGGTGTGTGTTAAGGAATGGCCTAGTTGTTTTAATAAAACCTGATCTTATGAATGCAGTCACATTTTGTAGTGTGTATTATTTTTCTGTCTTTGCAGATGTGGAGACTGAAACTTAGGTTAGGTGACTTAAATGATGACGGCCTAGTTTTTTCTTTCTTTCTTTTTTTTTTGGTCGGGGAGTATTGGGATTGGACCCACAAACTTTGCACTGAGGAATATTCCTAGCTCTTTTCAAGTGTTTTGAGACAGAGTCTTGCTAAATTGTCCAGGTTAAGCCTGAACTTTTCTTGTGTCAGCCTTTCCAAGTGCTGCAATTACAGGTGTGTACCTCCACGCTGAGTGGATGGAGGCTGCTTTATAAGCTGGATTTGATTTTACAGCTTATTAAATACAAGCAATGTGCTATTGCTGCTTCTTGTTTTTCAGAAAATATATATAGAGGAAACAGTTGTCTGGCGGGGTGGGGAACTTACCTGCTCTCCGGGGGAGTGTCCTCTTCTTGTTGAGAGGCTGGGGTCCTGAAATGTTGACTAGAGATCTGCTAGTTGTTGTTGGAGTGAACTGGAACATGAGAACAACTCTCAGTCACGTTTCTGGTGCTGATCAATTCATAAAAACTCTTGTTACTGAAACACCTTTTACCAAAGACCATATCATCCACAGTTAATTCATGATTTAGATCCGCTGGTTCATATATATCTGTCCTTTCTTGTCTTGCCTTGTTTATACTTCATATCATCTTCATCTGTTTTATTTATTTGTTTATTTATTTATTCATTTACTTATATTTTTATGTATTTAGTACAGGATCTGCAGGGTCTCACTATGCAGATTGGACTGGTAGTGATCTTATTTTCAGCCTCCTAAGCACTGGAATTATAGGTGGGCACCACCACGCTCAGTGTCTGTGTCTGTTTTATTTTAGAATTACCCATGTAGCCATTGGTATCTCTAAACTGTAAGCTTCAGTGGTGATATAGTTATGTTCCAGGATGCACCCAACACATAATTCAGCATGCGGGACCTTCTTGGAGTCATCCTGTTTGGACCTTGCTTCCTCATTGCGTGCTCAATAGAGAGGAGGCAGGCTATGTATTTCATGTGCATTCAGCCTTTAAGAGGAAAGACTGTGGTACTAGGAAAATAGACCTTTACAAAGTGCCAGGACTCCAGAGATGTGGAAAGAATGGCCCAAGCAACTGTGGGCCTTAATGCTGTCATTAGAAACCTCCTGATCTCTGAGGTTTAATAAGAAGAAGCAGATCACCCTAAAATAGCCTTTGCTATTGCTTTACTGTCTCCTTTTCCATTTAAAATGGTTCATTAATACAACAGACAATAAAACTTTTAGTAAGTGCAGACCTGGTAAATGAGACATGGGTGAATTTTTATGGGAGATCAGTCACTGTGAATGTACAGTTAGTTGTGTTCCTACTCCTCGCATTGCTCTCTTAAGTGGAGACTGCTTGTAGGGCCACTTGCCTAGGATTACCTAGGAAAACAGAGGAGAGGATGCTGTGCCATCTCGATGTGGGTGGTAGGTATCTACCTGGGTAGCTGACTGTCATCTGCTGATTTCCCCAGAGTTTGTCATTTGTAGGCACTCTGAGTTCTTTTAAATGAGGTCATGTGGAATCTTCTAAATTTGCTTATAAGAAGTACATGAGAAAGGCTAACATAGGGCATCCAGTGTGGATGACAGATGCCTCCATGATCACAGTTACCTGACTGCAGTCAGAGTGAAGGGGCCAACATAGTGGCGGCTCACTCTTCCCTTCCCAATTACTGGTGTAGAGAGGCCTGTATAGGGCTGCCCTGGTCTGAGACAGGATGCGACAGCCAAGCTGCTCTTCTTGACTCTGAAGATTGGGTATGTCAAGCAGCTGCAAATCTCACAGCATCTCAGAAGTGGATCTTGGGGCAGCAGCACCTATACTAATGCCTGTCTACGCCTTTTCTTTAGCTTCTAAATGTTGATGTTCCTCAGTGAATGCGCCCTGACCCCTTTGATCTTGCCAGCTGTTGCAGCCCAAGGCTCATGGCAGGTAAATGGCATTGCCAGAGCAGAACAAGGTGGAGGAACAAAAAGAGGAACTTTCTCGGGTCAGGTCTGCAAAATACAGTTTAGCGAGGAAGCCAGTCCTGGTGGCTGCCATGTTATCTGCTACCTTAGAAACTTCTCTCACTAGTGAATGCAGGCTGTTGAGCTTTGCAGTGATCAGCTGTGACTGTAATGGACTGTGGCTTTTGTGGTCAGAATCTTTGAAGTCAGTGTATTAAGTTGAGTCATTCTCAGGTAGAGCGAATAGTCTAGCTATAAATGTAGAGTTAATAAATGCTAAAATTTTATAGGGTTTGGGGCAGTAATACAAGGAGAGAGAAAATGGGCAGAGGGCAGCTGCATTTGATTTAATTATTTTGAGGTGAGTTCAAGTTCCTGACAACCTGGCCAGGCGGTCTCATGGGGGCCACTGCACAAGGGCTCCATATGGATAAGGACTAGGAGAGGTGGATGTACAACCATCGCATTGCAGAGCTGGGCTGATGTTGTAATCTTCAGCTCCCTCCCGGTGTTTTTGAGTGAATGAGGATGGATCTGGCAATGGGTTAGGATTCTCCAGATGACACCCTGGCAGCGAATTGTGCCAGCACACTTGGGGCAACTATACAGAGTCACCTGTATGTGAAGTGACCATGAAATGATTTGGGCTCATTTATGAATGTGTGGCTTATTTTGCTTGTTTTAGTGAAATGACTTGGAGAGTACATGAGGATCAGACTGCCTAGATTGACATCCTGGCACTGCAGCTTATTAGCTGTGCAGCTCGGGACAAACTAGACTTGCTCTGTCCTTCTGCAAGGGAGATGATAATGTTAGCATAAACAAGTGTTGCAGGCATTAAAAGGACACCTTTTTTTTTGTGTACTTAGGACATTGCTGGCCACGTTGCGGCATCACTCGTTGAAGCAATTGAGAACATACAGTAAATCTAGTGTGGTATATGGTTATTGGGGTCTACTTCTAAGAAACTCACAGAGTAGTGCAGAAGGAAATGTAGAAGTAGATCTAAGGGCCGGCCAAATAGCTCAGCAGATTACAGCGCCTGCTTCAGTAGAGTGCTGTGGCTGGGGTTCAATCCTGGTTTGCCTTGTGGCTCTGCCCCTGGAATGCGCTGAGATGGCCATTGAGACTGGGTGTGGTGGCCCGTGCCTGTAATCTCAGCTCTTTGGGAGGCTGAACATAAGTGGATCACTATGAGTCCGATCTACATGGTCAGACCCTATAGATCCTTACTAAAAAGTACAAAAAGAAAAAAAGTAGGTCTAGCCAGGTGTGGTGGCACATACCTATAATTCCAGCACACAGGAGGCAGTGAGTTTGAGGCCGCTCCAGGCTCCAAAGTTAATTCAAGGCGAGCTGAACTGCATAGTGAAGCTCCGTCTCAAAAAAAAAAAAAAAAAAAAAAAAAAAAAAAAGTAATCTATTAGGGGAGAAGTAGGATTGATGACTAGCTGTATAGGGGGTAGGGGGATGAGGTAAGTATAGATCAGTGTGGGGAGTGGAGTGTTTCATTGAGCTAAAACAGTTTAAAGCAATTCTCAGTGATCCTCAGTGATGTGCTGGGAGCACAAGTGATGGAAAATATCGATGTGGGCAAAACTGACATCTTTCCTTACTAAGTCTTGGCCTTGATCAGTCTTGCACAGTTGCTTCCTCCCAGTGCACACCATAGCACTGCACATCTGGATTGTTGTATCTGCCTCTCCTTGTCACACTCTTAACTCCAGTTTTTGCTTCTTCTGATATTTCTGGAATAGGTCTGGAAAGACATTATAAATTAGTGTCATTTGTTCATATTTGTGTCTTGTGCCAGTACTAAGGAACAGAAAATGTCACTTACATGCCCTTGTTTCTGTCTTTGGAAATCTGTTAATCCTAAGTGTTAGTAGGCCCGAGGATATTTACTTTGAAATTATTTCAACAGATGTGAAAAAGTTATTGGCTAAATATACTAGTCATTCTCAGTGAACAACGAAAGGAAACACTGCTCTTGATAGAGTAAGAATGAGGGAATTCTTTCTTAATTTGGGATGAATGTACCCACGTCCAGTAGTGAACCCCATCTGTAACCTGTAAACCCCAGAGACTCTTCTCTGGGATGGTTACCCTGCTGTTGGTTTTCTGCCTATGTTAAATCATCCAAGACCTGTCCGTGCAGGCAGAAATATGAGCTTGTTTTGGTGTTTACTATTTTCTTAGGTGATGTCAACACCTCTTTCCACCCCTTTTGGGGGAGGGGTGGAAGAGATTAAGCCAGTCATTAGGATTCAGGTCCTTACGTTGATTGTCACCTAAATCAGCCATGGGGTACAGCCACTGCAGTGGAGGGATGCCAGCAAGGCCTCCTGGTTGGTTTTCGGAAGGTTCTCCTTACTTCTACATGTAGGTTTTTTTTTTTTTTTTTTTTTTTTTTAAATACTTCTCCTATCTTGGATTGATATCATCTCTAAGACAGTGATACTAAGATTTCCTGCAGGCTTCTGGCAATTAGAATGAGACAAACCTGAAAAAAGTGACTGAAAATCCCACTCAGGTCCTGAGCTAGTCAGCTTCATGTTACTATCATGAAGTACCCAAAGCAATTGATATATAAAGAGAAAAAGTTTATATTGGTTCATAGGTCCAGAGGTTCAAGTCCAGTATTGGATGCCTCTGAGTCCATGATGAGAATGGCACGTCATGGTAAGAGAGCAAGAAAACAGGCTACTAATATGATGAGCCAGATGCAGAGTAACTTAGAGTGAGCGTGTCATGGTTACCTTCAAAGACAGCCCCTAGTGACCTGAGGATCTTTCGCTAACTTCATCCCCCTGAAGATTCTATCTTGGATCCAGCCTTTGGGGGATAGTCATGCAAACCACAGCAAGTCTCTCCCTTTGTGAGTAGCCAAGATAAGTAACTCTGGAAATAATCTGACTCTCAGACTTCATATTGTATCACAGAGTTCAGTTCTTCACATTGTTTATACCATTCTTAGTTGTATATTTTCTGTGCAGTTCCAAACATCCTAATTGATATGTACTCATTTTAAAAAATAATACAGGGGCGCTGGGGGGGGTAAGATAAGGTGCAAAAAATATGTTATCCTCTGGAAATATTTTTTTAATTTAATATTTTTATTGTTTAAATTTAACAATGGTTATATTACATATTTTCATCATCAGATCAGTTTAGATGAATACATATAGGTATATAAGATTGATCAAACAATTGTATGCTCTGGAAATCTTAACCACTGAAAATAAGCAAGCCATAGATGACACAAGAACTTAAGTATTAGGTGACAAGAATAATGCTGTTATTATTTACATACGATACCTTAAAACTTTGAGAGAATCCCTGAAAATGATTCTTAGCAATAATACAGTAATGGCCTGGATACACAAAGTATACCCAAATCAATAGCATTCTTTTTAAAAACAGTTTCAAAAAATCTTTATTTGTTTGGTACAGGGTCTCACTCCACAGCTAGCACTTGTAGTGACTCTCCTGTCTCAACCTCCCCAGTGCTGGGATGATAGGCTATGCTCCACCACACCTGGTTTTGGTGGCCAGCACAGCATGGGTTCCAGGGCCAGAATGGCATGTGGTACCAGGGATTGAATCTGGATCCTTCTGCTTGCCAGACAGGCACTTAGACCAGCGAGCTATTTTCCCAGCCCTAACAGTGTTCTTTTTAAGATGTCAGAATAAACAACTAGGAAATCTGTTGAAGAATGGTAACTTTTAAAATGATACCCAAAACTTCAAAACATCTAGCAAAACAACAAGAACTCTGTAGGATTTATATGAAGAAAAATTAACCGCTTGAAAAGGGGCGTAATGAAGACATACATGAAGGCAGGTATTGCATGTTTCTGAGAGAATAACTTGTTAATGTCAAGGTGTGTGTTCCTTTGAGGTAAATAAAGGATGTCATTAAAAATATCCATAAGGAATTTTGAGATCGGAAAAGTGTTTCTAAATGTCATTTGGAATAATTATCTGATAAGAGTAGCTTCTTATAGCTTGTGATTTTGTTGTGTGTGTACGTATGTCTGATGCTGCATGAAATTTTTATCATTTCGTTGTGGTTCTGATTTTTATTAACATAAATATACTCTGTCTCAGATAACGGCTTTTCTATGAATTATATCATTTCATAATACTGTTATGTTTATTCAATATATTTAATCTTTCTTTTACTTCTAAATTTTGAACCTAGTCTGAGGCATTCCTTTTATTTATTTATTTATTTGTTTAATTTTTGTTTGTTTTTTTGTGGGACTGGTGATTGATCTAAGATGTTTCTTTTAAAAGGAGCATGTGTATCATTTGGTTTTATTGTTATAAAAATATGTGATCTTTTATTATGCTATTTATTCCACTTTCTTTAAAGGTTCATTTGTTTTTCCATATAGATTTGTTCTCAGGAAACTAATTTGAGTATATACTTAAGGTTGTAGTTGCATTGTTTTTCAAATTAATAATAAAACATTATCCTTTAGTGTACTGATACATGATAGAATTGAAGGAAACTTAACTTTCCCTACCCTGGTTTTATGCTTTTTTTGCACTTCTCAGCACGTTTTTATGTTATATGGTATCAGTTGAATTTTATGCTCTTTAAAAAAACATTAGCTCTTAATTAAAATTTGCAAGTTTTGGCCTAGAGGCATAACTCAGTGGTAAAATGCTTGCCTAGTATGTATAAGGTATTCAGTTCCTTGCAATGAAAAAAAAAAATCAAAAATAAAAAACAAAATGAAACTGTTTAATACAGCACATTGGTTTTTAAGATTTTTTTTGTTGAATTGGTCACAGTACTAAGTCATTTCTTGCTGTATTATTCTTCTAGTTTGATTTTTCTCTTAGTGGGAATGTACAATTTGAATAGCTTTGTCTTATGGGAGTGTTATATATGTGTCAAGATTTATGAATTTTTGTATAGCTTAAAATTTTTTTTTGCATTTTTATAAACAATAATTTGTATGACAATACAATCATTTTAGCATAGCTTCTTTCCATTTCATTTTGTAGATGATTTATAAGTTTATGGTATTTACTTATGAAAGAGAGACTTAGGACTCTGATGTTTATTACTTTGTAGTTTTCATTACTTTCTGTCTGGTTAGGTGCATGAGTTTTAAAAGAGTTGAAATGGTTTTCTGGGGATAGGTTGGGTTTGTTTTCAGCTATTCGGCTTCAAAATAAATACTCTTTTGCTTCTAGGAGCCGGTGTTGGTCCACCTATGAGTATTTAACTTTACTACTTGTATTTTTAGTTCTGTTCCTCACTATTGAATTTCGTCCTGTTGAATATCTGCCAACTTAGTATCCTGTGTTCCCTATGTGTCACCTTTTCATCTTCACCTTTGTACCTGTCTTTTAAAACTGCATCTGGTAGAATTTCCTCTTTGTCTTTTACAACATGGATAGTTCTTGTCTGTGGTGCTCCATGTGTCAGCTCAGCTGTTGCTTGATGCTGCTTTGCTTTTATATCGTTATGCTTCCTGTGGTCTCTTTTATTTCTCTCCTCAGCCTAACAGTCTCCTTACATTTGGCTGCTTAGATCCTAAAGAGACCACACCTTCTCACAGTTGTTCCTGAGGACACCATGAAAGTGCATTCTAAAATGTGTGTGTGTGTGTGTGTGTGTGTGTATGTGTGTGTGTGTGTGTGATTGTCTTCTGAGTCATCAGGAATATCGTGGAGTAAGAGAAATGGAAAGATGACCCACTTTCACCAGGTTATTATTATTTCTGTGTTCCTCAAAAAGAGTTACTGCACCTGTCGTAAAATTTTACGAAGGGCAAGGAAGAAGCTACCATGAGTGAGTTGGGTGAAGTCAAGTGTCACTCCTCATCTGTTTCAATTCTGTTTGGATTTAATTTCTCTGTGATTCAGTATTCTTATGTGTAAAATGCTAATGATTTTAGTAATCTCATAGGGTTGTTGTGTATATTAAATAAAATATAAAAACATAAAACATTTCTCCAAATATGGAAGTAAACTGTTAAACTAATGCTTACCTTTGTGATATGATCAAAGCATATGTGAATATTAGAATTGAAAGATCAGTACAGTAATAGACACATTGCTATTCCTGTCAGAATACCCCAAGAGCACACCCTGCCCTATTTCAAATTGATGCTCTCTGAAGCAGTTCTAGAAGTCTTCTTTCATCAGTATCTTTAGGATGTATGTAAAAAAAAATGGCGAATGTTGCTGTTAAGTCCTGCAGAACAACACATTAGTAAAACGGTGACAGTGTGTCTTCACCTACCTTGTACTAGATCTGGATCCATGAGACTTCTGGATCTTTCCCAAGGTCAAAATAACAGTGGAAAGTAAATACTTTAAATTAATTCAGAACACCATGACAGCCAGAGTAGTGCAGCTAAAGGAGACCCAGGAACGAGGCTTTCAGAACTGCCTCAGAAGATTGCAAGAATGGTAAGCATGTTCAAAGTGAGGAGGAGCAGTGGCAGTGTCCGTCACTATCATAATTTTTCAAAACTTCAAATTCTTAGGGTTTTGTCAGTCACATTTTTATTTTATTTAATTTTTTAAAAGAAAGTACAAAAAAGTATTAGAACAGAAAAATTATAAGTGATACAAAATTTCACTTAACAAAGTAATATGAATTTCACAGTATTTGTTGTAATGTATAGTGTTGTCTTCTAACTAGCTATTCAGATTACCAGATATTTGCATGCCAAATTGGAAGAAGAAAGAAAAAAAGAAAAACTCTAAGAAATTAAGGGAAAGAGGAGAAATAATTGAAGAAAGGAGATAAAACAAATTAAGTAGTATCTGCTCCTTTCCATAGACCAGAAGAAATTCACTGTACAGTTTCCCAAACCATCCTGCTTGCATACATACATAAATCTCTTCCCCCACTCACTGTCCGGTCCTTCTCAACTCAGTATCAGTCACACATTTAAAAACAAAAATATCCTTACAATTATTTTTAGGTTTTAAAATTTATTATATGCTCATTGAAAAAACTGAGTATTGTAGAAACCAATAGTTCCCAAAACATATGTATAATTCCCATTTAGAGATGCTCCTGTTAATGTTTTGATATATCTGTTTTCAGTCTTTTTATCCCCTAAAAAAAATCCTGCATTAAAAAGAATGTACTTATGTGGAGCTCGGTATTTTGGCAATAAAATTTCAAAAGCTAAATTTACAGAAAATGTAGCTAGTATTGTGCTCTGCACACAGTAGGCAGGAAATTTGTTGTTATAGGAAGCAAATGGAACATGTAAAACCATTTCAACATATTTCAATATTGGCTGTAATTTTCTTCATTCAGAGAACAGTATTTTCAATTTAAGAACTTTCTGATTGCTTTTTCTTACGTATAGTTGTTGGAAGAGTTAGAATGAACAAAATCAATGTGTTAGTCACCTATGACTGTAACAAATACCTGAGACACCCATATGATGAAGTGAAGAGGTTCATTTGGTTCATGGTTCCAGAGGTGTCAGTCTGTGACTCATTGGCCTCACTAATTTTGGGCCTTTGGTAAGGCAACACATTCTGGTGGGAACTGACTTCATGTCTCAGAGGTGGAAGACTGAAAAGAAAAGGAAGAGGCTGGGGTTTCACTATCTCTTGGAGCAGACTCTTCCAATAACCTGTAGACCTCCTACCAGGGTACAACTCTTATAGTTGTAAGCGGCTCTGCCACCTTCCAATAGCTTTGCTCTGGGCAACAAGCTTTATGGCTCTTTGGGAAATATTTAAGATTCTACCTGTGCAGTGGATTTTTTTTTTTTTGGGGGGGAAACACCAGGTATGGAACCAAAGACCTTCTACTTCCCAGGCAAGCACTTATTCCACTGAGCTATCTCCCCAGCCCTTAGATCTATTAAGTAAGTGTAAAACCCACTACCAGATATCTTGCAAGCATAATGTAAATCTTCTTTTCGACTTGTTTTTTTTTTCTTTTTTTAAAAAAAATATATATTATGGCTGGCTCAGCTGCCCTGGGGGTTGGGCTGGTGCAGCATGTGGTGCTGTGGGTCAAACCGTGGTCTCTGTGGTTGCCTAAGCTTGCCTAAGCAGGTGCTTTAGACTGCTGAGCCATCTTGCAGCCCTGACTTGTTTTGATTCTATTTTTGATTTTGTGACAAGCAAATTGTTTAAGATTAAGGCCTACTTTTTTTTCTTTGCAGACATTTTTATTTTGTTATCTTCTGTGTCTACCATTAAATTTCAGTCTAAAAGCTTTATAATTACCTTTCTAAATTTGAAATAAAATGGTAACACAAAAGAAGATTTTCTGGTAACCTATGTAGCATTAAAGCATTTATTGTTAACTAAAATTATTTATTGTTATATATTTAACATTAAAATATTAACAAACTAGATTAAAGCAATATTAATTTATTTTTTGAGTCATGCTAAAAACCGTATATTTTTACTGTTTAGTGTAATGGCTTTTGGCTTTTAAGTGTAATATAACTTTTTAAAAGGCAATACTTGGAAACACAGTTCACTGAATATTTATTATGGTGAAGCCACTGGAAACAAGATTGTAAATCTAGTTTTTTGAAGGACAGCTATATGCTAGCTTCTGCAGTTGGCATTTTGCATATGTTTTTGGCAAGATCAAAGAATGTATGGTAGTATTTTATGTCAGCAGTTCTCAAATATCAGTATGGATTAGCCTAATGCAAAAAGCTTATGAAATCAGAAATTGCTTGGCTCTCCTTCCATACATTTCAGTCAGTAGATCTGAAGGTAAGACCCAAGAATTTGCATTTTAACTGGAGTTGCTGATACCTCTGGTCTCACACCTACACTTTCAGAATCACTTTTATAAGGCACAGAGGAGAAGCAAGGGCAGCAGATTCTAATGTGTTTAGCGAGAAAAAATCCAGTGTTGGTTGGTTGTGTGTAGATAGCTTCTGGAATACGACAGAGTTAGAGCCAGATGTTGAGGGGCACAGAAGGGGAGCTGGCGGAGTAAGAAACTAGAAAGAGAACTGACTCTGTGTGGTTGGGAGAATGTGGAAGGTTTTCAGAGGGATGGAGAGACTGCCTGAAAGGAAGAAGTGTTTTTTCTGGATAAGACTAAGGAGTAAGATTGGGTAGGCCTGATAAGAGCTGGACTTCTAAAGTTTTTAAATACCTAGTTACAAGAGTACCATGCACTGCCTAGGCAGGAGGCTGGCCATATATCACAGTTTGATAATAGGCTGTGTACCTAAAGCACAGCACATATAAAATCAGACCTAGCTAACATTCTTTTTCTCTCTTTCTCCATCTTTCCTTTTTTCTGTCTCACAACTTCTGAACTCAGTGTAGAACTTATAAATATGATGGATCACGTGAGTGACATGGACAAAATAGAGTTTTATGAAATTAAGCTAGTATCATCATGAAATGAACAAAGCAAAAGGGTACATCTTTTAGAAATTTTAGACTTGAGAGATGAACGTTTTTAGTATTTATAACCTTAACATGAGTAGGATAGTTAGAATAAGCCCTCTGTGGATGTGTGTTTAAAAAGTGTTTGTTTTCAGCTTGGTAACTTTGACAGAGCAGCATGGCTTCTAACACGAATGTGTGGCTCATGGCTGTAGATTCAGAGTCAGTGTTTGGGAGACAGATGAAAACTTCATATAGCAGTACAACAAAATTGATGGCTTGATGAATAGATTGATTCATTTGTTCAGTCGACAATGTTCCAGATTCTGAATTGGGTCCTTTAGATTAGAACACAGTCTGAATGCCTCATGGTAAGGTCCTGATCTTAGAGAAGTTAAGGGAAAGGAAGAAATTAGCAAAAACAAAGGAGCATGTGGAAGGAACTACCACAGCTCCAGAAATGATGGGATACTAGGCCTTTCCAACCCAATGAGAATTTGAGGAAGGAGATGATTGGACAGTGCTAAATGCTGTAGCAGAAAATACAGCTACTCGCTCATCCTGGCTGCCCCACAGATTGTCACTTGGAAGGCAAGGAGAGGTATCTTTGACAGTAGGGTGGATGGAGAGTCCTTGAAGAAATAGAAGCAGTAGCTACAGGATGATTACTCAGGAAACTCAGTACCATGCTTTAGGAGAGATTAGGACAGCTGCATGTAGCGCTACCTTTTTTTTTTTTTTTCTTCTTAAAATGAGCAAGTTGTTTGCTGGTTGACCACAGGGGACAGGAAGCAATGGTGGGGAGAGATAAAGGCATTGCCCTGCAATTTTACATATCTTAGCTAAGAGTCACTCCATCCTTCTGGTTGCCTAAGGCCAAGTCCTTAGGAGTTGTCTGTGACTTCACCTTTTCTTTACGTGGGTCTTTGTATACATCAGTCTTTTAGATGCAATATTCCTTTAAAAAATATATCAAGAACCTAGTTGCTTCTCCTCATTACTGTATCACCCAGCCACCTTGATCTCTGTTCTGAATTGTTGAAATGGATTCCTTCACTGCTTTCCTTCTTTGACACTAAGTCTGTTCTCAGTGCAGGGTCCAGAATGGTTGTGATAAAGCTCAAGTTGGTTCATGCTCCTGCACAAAATCCACGGGAACTTCTCCTTTATTCTCTCAAAGAAATGAATAGTTCCATATAATAGTTTACATGGTTGTGTCTACACACACACACACACACACACATACACGTGCTCATGGACACACTTGTGTATGCACACACATGTTCCTCAATCCTCTTATACTCCACTATTCATCTACCTCAGCTTTCCCAGGAATGCACTTCTCCAGAAGTGTCTCCTAGTGTCTCACCTCTTGGGAACTTGGTTCACATCACAGGTGCCCAGGGGGCTCTTTAAGACCTGTATAGACTTAGGACCTTCTAAAACTGTAGTTTAGTTGAGCATCTTATTGCCTGTATCTGCCCATGAGGCGTGGCACTCCATGAAAGTGAGAGTTTTCCCCTTGATTTTTTCCATTATTGTAATCTCAGTAGTTAGGACATCTTTCACAAAGTTGGCTGTAAATAAAGTCTTAACTGTGGAGAAAGTGGGTATGGTAGGCCTTAGAGTGTGATAATAACTACTGTTTATCAAGTACCTCATTCTGTAGTACTTATTATTTTACCTTTTAAGCTTTATTTTATTTTCTTATGTTAAGTGATACACAAGTATATGTGTACTATTCTGCTATGTAATATTCAATATGTTGTATGGCTCCACTTCCTGTTACTGTCACAAAACACCTGACAACTAAAGCTTAAAGGGTGAGAAACTCACGTTTGCTCACTTTTAGAGGTTTGGGTCCTTGCCCTGCTGCTGCAACACAGTAATATTGCACCAGAAGAGTGTGGTGGAACAAAGCAGCTCACTTCACGTAAGCAAGGAAGAGGAGTACAAGAGAATAACCTAAAATGAAGGGGTCAGGGACCAGATACAGCCACCATAGTTGTGCCTCCACAGCCTATCCAGACCCAGAGGTGGGCTTACTCATTTCCTAGGGAGCGTCTGAAGCTAGTTTGACAGTGAAGATCAACTATCACAGCCGGTTATTATGGCATAATCCTGTAATCTCAGTACTCTGGGAGATTAAGGGAGGAGAGGTGCAAGTTCTGCCCTAGTCTGGTAAGCATAGTGATTTAATGAAATCCTGTTTCAAAACTCAAGATGAAAATGGTTGTAGATGTACTGCAGTGGGAAGGCATTGGGTTTATTCTTTGGTATTGAAAGAAAGATGAACTGTTATAGGTGTATACCTTTTATAATATTTATATCTCATTAAATGTTTATCTCCTATACATCTATTATTTATTTTTGATGAAATCTTTCAAAATTCTTTTCTCTAGCTGTTTGAAATGTAAAGCCCAATATCGCTATCCACAGTCATCACATGGTGCAATAGTACCTTTCTTAGTGTGCTCAGGGGTACCTTCCTCCTAAGGTACCCAAGAGCAATAAGTAGGTACTATGACAAGTAGGGTATTTCAGCTGTGAGTACTATACTCTTTTACAGCTAAGTAAACTGAATTGGGGAGATTAATAAGTTTTCAAAGGTTAATAAATTTCTGTAACCTCTTTAGATTATGGAAGTGTTCAAACATACTTAGCAAAAAGGGAATCAGAGGGCAATAATATATATATCATAAAAATATATATATATGGCTGACTCACCTGCCCTAGGGTGAGGCTGGCGCAACATGTGGTGCTTGGCATCAAACTGAGGTCCCTGCCTAAGCTTTCCTAAGCAGGCACTTTAGACTGATGAACCATGTTGCCAGCCCTAGACTAATTTGATTTTGGTGTATGAAAATATATATATTTACATTTATTGTGCTGTCATTTCTTCCTCTTTGTCTTTGTTTTGAAAATTAGAGCCCATATTCTTCCTCATAAAACTTTATTAAATATGGAACAAAGTACCAGTGGTATGCTTACTGCATGAAATTAAGGGTAAATACTATGTAATATAAATGGGTAATAAATACTATAATTTCTTAAAATTAGAACTTATTGATAGTCTATGCATATTTGCCTTTATATTTAGTAAAAGAAGTGTTAAAAAGTTGGCATTTGTATTGATGTGAATTAAAATTACTATTTATAACATTACTAACATTTAGATGAGAATTGTTACTTTGTATATCAGTGTTTGAGTATTTGCTGTTTAAACGGTGGTTTTTGAAATCGGTACATGTACATTAAAAGCAAGTATTAATTTCATTGCTTTCTTCCAAAGCACAAATTCATAATACATACATGGAATGAGCGTGCACATATGTTCAAACTACCAGTTTATGTGAACCTGGAGGTTTTTTAAACTGTAAAGAGTTCGATTTATGGGGCCTGGCGGGATGGCCCAGTGGTCTAGAGCGCCTGCTTGGGGAAGTTTGGGCGGCTTCAGGGACCGCGGTTCGATCCCGGGCACCACATGCTGCACCAGCCCTTTCCTCGGGGCGGGCTGAGCTGCCCATAAAAATGAATGAATAAACAAAGGTTCTGAAATAAGAAAAAAAAAAATAAATAAATAAAATTAAAAAAAAAAAAGAGTTCGATTTTAAGTGGTTTGAATGATTACAGTCATTTCCTCTATTTAGTAACATATGCCTAGGCTTGAATAGCTACGTAATAAATATCTATTCAGATGTTGACACGATGTCACACATTGACTCATTTTCACATCAGCTGAGACATCTGTAACTGTGGCTATGGAAGCTTGTAAAAACATCAGGGAGATCCAACCAAGGCTAAAATGGCAATTAGAATCACATGTTTTCCTTGGAGAAGGGATGTGGTAGACCACTTAGTCCGGTATTTCCATTTCTACAGATGAAAACTCCAATTTTGAAGATTTCAGTTGCCCAGAGCAATTGGGCTAGGAGGTGTTAGATACTGTCAAGAATTAAAACTCTTAAAAAAAAAAAAAGAATTAAAACCCTTGTATTATTGTGAAGAAAACGGTTGAAAGAATAATTGTTTTGAATCACATTTTCACTGGACTGGGAGCTGTCAATTAACTCAGGATTCCATACTATGCATCTTTGCATCTAAGTGTATAATGCTTTCCAGTGTGTTTCAGATATTTGATGACTGCACAATTTCCACCAATATGTTTATTCCTTTTTAAAAAAGAATTAACAAGATAGTTCTGTTAAAATGTATTAACAAAATAAAATTATTTTAAGAAGGTATAGTTTGAATAGCAAGCATTACATTGAATCAAAATAAAAACCCTTTGGTTTGTTTTCTCGACTACATAGATTTTTTATGCTTACAGTCTCTGATACACTAACTCATAGTAGATGGCTCATTTGTAAATAAGGTGTGTTGAATGCATGCTTAATCATTCATATGTGAATTTGGGTGTTGATTTTATATTTTATTTATGTGAAAAAATATATATGTAAGAAAATATTTTATATTTTCTTTATATTTACTTTAAAGTAAATTATTTACTAATCTATGTTATACTTTAATTAATCGTAAATCTATGCAATCTGTCTTCCCTAAGACTGATCAAAAGAATTCACCAGAATGTTCTGTAGCTGGTTGATACTGTGCTATGTCCTATATTTGTTATTTAATTCAGTGTCATATAGCATTATTAGCACAGTGCACAAAACACAAAAATATTAAGTCTGTTTTAAACTTTATACCACAAGTCTGGAATAGACCTGGGTCTACTGAATGAAAAATTCAGTGTCCCTGCTTTTATTTCAGCAGTCTAGTCTGTCTTTAGGTTAGCATCCTAACATGTCATTCTATAAACAACTGGTGATGAGGATGAATACATTTTAGAAGTGTATATATTTTGTATATTTTTTTAAAAATTCATTTATTTGATACAGGGCCTCACTACACAATTCAGACTCATAGTGATCTCCTTTCTCAGTCTCCCCAGAGCTGGGATTACAGGCCTGTGCCACCATGCCCATCTTCAGCATGCAGCACCAGGGATCGAACTTGGGTCCTTCCGCTTACCAAGCAGGTGTTTGGACTGTGGAATTATCTCCCCAGCCCCTAGAAATATGTATATTTAAACATATCTAAGGACTACAGTGACCAGCTACAGGCATCCACAGCAGCTGATGGCACAGTGACCACAGAAAGTCATTATGCGCCAAAGTTGAGTCATACAGCATCTGCTATACCCAGCGTGACAAAAGGGAACACAAAGAAGAGTGTGTTAGTGATGTGATAACTTGGTGGGCTGTTTCTCAAGAGGAAGAGGAATCATCTTGTAGAGGTGAATTCGTCATGGTGGGTCAGTTTTGCAAAGCAGGCTCGAAGGCCTCACTTTGTGTTTCCAGTGTCTGTTTGTGTCACCGTGTAATGCAGTTTATGCATATTGCTTGGAAAATTGTGCCAATATGTTGATTAATGTTAAGACCTCGAACTGGCATGGGTGCTCAGTTAGCATGCAGCTAGTCTGCACAGTCTTTGGTCCCCAGTGATGGGGCCCCTTAATTTTCCCGTTAGCCTGGCTGTTCACACCGTAGTGAGATGGAAAAAGGCACAAAGGAGTAAGGTTTGTACTTGTGGCTGCTTCAAAGCAGAGCTGGGAAGAGAACTCTGACCTTTTACTGCTGGCCCAGAGTTGTTTCCACTGGCCTAGAAATGAAACTGGATCTGAGCAGTGCTAGGAGAGATGGACTGCAGCTTGAGTATTATTGTTCCTTTTGACTGTTTGCATAATGTGCTCAGCACTTTCACCGCTTATTCACACAGAGACTGGACATTGGCAAAAGTAAGGTGGAAAAGAGTCATAAATAGGCTTAGGACAGAAAACTAGAACATGAACTTCTAGAGACCAGGAGCAACATCATTTCTTCTTTATATCCTCATAGGCCACAGAGACCTAGAGATAGACGAGCCTATCTCATTAACACATAGTCAATGCTGATTGAAGTAAAAAGTCTTTGCAAGTCAGGTATGGATGAGTTAATCACCAGTAAATATTGAAGACAAGCTCTGGGCATAAGTTATTTGAGCATATTGACCACTTGAAGATTTATTGTTAATTCTCCATTGGAACTAGACATGACAAGAGCCATATTTGTTCTATTGATACACTCCTTCATGAGTCATAAATCTATTCACAGGACAGTATGGTTAAGTGGGGACAGAGATACTGTCTATCTGTTGTCAGAAAATGACAAATGGGCATCACCAGGTATGCACTAGGTTCTAAAACATTGCAGTCAAATTCAGAGCCTCAGCTTTTAATTTTTTTTTTTTTTTTGTGGGACTGGGGTTTGAACTCATGACCTTGCACTTGCCAGTCAGCCTTAAAATTGATTCATTATAAAAAAAAAATGAAGAAGGGCCAGTGAGATAGCTCAGTGGACTAAGTGCCTTCAGCACAGGGACTGGATTTAATCCACTGCACTACATGCTGTACTGCCTCTGTCCACAGATGTGCTGAGCTGGCCACATGGACCAGTTGTGGTGGCACATGCCTGTGATCCCAGCACTGGGGAGACTAACCTGAGGATAGGAGGATCACTATAAGTCCACGCTATGTAATGAGACCCTACATGATGTATGTAATGTACCAAATACATGAAATATACAAATATATACTATAGATTATATATATATGTATATATATATATATATATATATATATCTTTAAAAATATTGGTCTGCTCTATTCATGAAATGTGGTAATAACAGCCATTATTTGTTAAGTGCTCTGGACATGTTTCACACTATGCATTTACTTCATTTTGTTATCGGCAACCAAGAAAGAGTACAGAGCTCTGCCCCCTTCATGGGTTAGGCAAACCCAGGTCAAGAGACTTGCCCAGGCTTTCACAACTACTGAGTGGGAATAAGGGCTCAGGACCCAGAGTTCCTCCAAAACATCTTTGTTCTTTGATTCTTAGGCAGTAATCTTGGGCCTTTTCTATTTGTTCATTAATTTTAAATATAGTCATTGATTCAAATCTGTCACACAATTCACTCTTTTGAAGTGTGCAGTTTGGTGGAGTTTAATATATTCACAAATTCTACAGTGAATAGGTGTGGGTTCTCTAGAGGAACAGAATTGATCAAATATGTATATTGTGAAAAGGAATTTATTATGTGGGCTTATAGAGTCAGAGGTGGGGGAGTCCATAATGGCCATCTGTGGGCTGTAGAGTGGGAGAATCCAGTAGTTGCTCAGCTTAGGAGTCTCCAAAGCTTCAGAAAAAGAGGGACCAGGGAGATATAGAGTCAGCCTAGGACTGAAGGCCTTGCAGGTCCCTGCAGAGTTACTAGTATCATTCTGCATGGGAATGCTGAAGAAGTAAGTCTGATAATTATAAGTGATACCTACAGAAGATGTACCCCTTCAAGCAGAATGGAGCTCTTCAAATGAACACCAATTTTCTCTTCCTTTCCCTCATAGTTTATCTAGCCTGTAAGCCTATTGGATAGTGCTAACCATGACTGGGGAGGTTTCCTAGTCCCAGTTTGTTGGCCTGCATGCCAGTCATCTCCAGAAACACCACAGACATACCCCAAAAGTAACCTTCACTAATCTATTGGGTGTTTGTTACTCTGGTCAAATTGACACATCACGATTAATAACCACAGCAAGCATGATCACAATTTTACAATGTTTTCATCTTCACTGAAAGAAATTTTTTTTAAATGTATTTGGTATAGGGTCTCACTATGCAGCTTGGACTTATTGTGATCTTCCTGTTTTCAGGCTCCCCAGCACTGGGATTACAGGTGTGCACCACCACACCTGGACTTGGCGGCCAGCTCAGCACACTTGAAGGTGGGGCTGGCGTGGCATGTGGTGCTGAGGATCGAGCCCTGGTCCCTGTGCTTGCCTAAGCAGGAGTTTAGTCCTGCTGGGCTATCTCGCTGGCCCAGAAAACTTACATCTAGTACAGTCATTCTCTTGTTTTCTTCCAGTTTCCTCTCTACCCTGACCCTGGGAAGCCACTAATGTTTTTTCTCTCTGTGGACTTCCTTATCACAGACATGGTATACAACAGCCATCTGTGGTGTTCTTAACAAGCTTCTTTCACTTAACTTCACGTTTTCAAAGTATAACCCTGCTGTGACAAGTTATGGAGTGAATGTTTTATTCTTCACCAAATTCATATGTTGGATTCCTAACCATCAGTATGATTTTATTTGGAGGCAGGGCTTGTGTGCAGGTGAGAAGGTTTAAATGAGATGATAAAGATGGGGTTTATCTTAGTTACTTTTATTTATTCTGAGAGAAAAATACATGATACCCAAAAATAAAGGACGAGATTTTTTTCAACTCAAACTTTATGAGCTTCCAGTCCATCATCAGCTGACAGGTGGCACATGGCGGAGAGGCACCTCAGGGAAGAAATAGTTCATGGCAGGCAGAAGGCAGCAAAGCAGCATGCAGCAAGTGGTGGTGGCATCTCTTTGTCCCTTATATTCTACACGGGTTACACACCTTTAGAGTGGGCAGATGTCACACCCAGACTGGGCCTCCCATTATTAACATTACTCTACCTCTTCATCAGTTGATGAGCATTTAGTACCACCTTCCCTCCATCTCGTCCTTCTGTTCACGTGTACCATACAGAAACCACCCTGTTCTGGCCATTTCATATGAGTGAAATAATGTAATGTATGAATTTTGTAATTATCTTTTAGCATTTAGCATAATATTTTCAAGGTTCACTCATGTAGTAAATAATGCTGCTATAAATATTTATGCCTGCTGGGGAGACAGCTCAGTAGAATAAGCACTTGCTTGGCAAGGACAGGATCCTGAATTCAGTCCCCGGTACCACAAAAACAAAACAAAACTATTGCCCAACTCTTTGTACAGATATATATTTTTATTGGGGGGATATATATACCCAGAAGTAGAATTTTGTGTTTTTATGGTTTTGGTCATATTTTAATCTCTTTAATGCATTGTTCAGTATTGAGGATTGAGTATGATAAGATCTGTTCTTCCACTGTGCAGCACCCCCAGTCCTTCATCTCTTAAGCTTTGTGAGGCCTTTGGGAAGTTGACCAAGTACCCAAAGTACACTGGGGTGGAGATGTACAGAAGAATTGTTGAGGGCTTATGCCTTGTTTTGTTAAAGTAGAAGTTTTACTTCATAGTTCAGGCTGACCTTGAATTTGCAATTCTCCAGTCTCAGCTTTGAGTGCTGGGATTACAGGTGTGTGCCACCATACCCGGTCTGGGTGGCTGGCCCAGTGTGCCCAAGGGTGAAGCTGACATGGCATGTGGTGCTGGGGATTGAACCCTGGTCGCTGTGCTAGCTGAAGCAGATGTTTACACCCCTGAGCTATCCCCCTGGCCCAACCACTTTATTTTAAAGTTGAACAAAATAAACTTTCTTTCCCAGGATGGTGTTGCTTGGTGGTGATGGAGCCTAGGCCAAATGTGTGATCTCTTTTTTTCCCAGGCAGTGTTTCTGTGGTGTAGCCTCTAAGAAATTAGCGTCGCTCAGAAACATAGCTCAATTTCTCAAGTCAAGATGCTTCTTATGTTGTTTGCAGCTGGCTGAAATCTATCTGGAGTGACAGTGTGGAACTAGGTCATGGTGCTTCTTTAGGATACGCCTGAGAGAATGCTTGCCTTTGAAAGCACTTTAATCATAGGAAGGTGGTGAGATGAAGCTTTAACCGAGGGGTTTTGGGGGATCACCAGAGAAGGTTGTTCATCATTGTTGAAGTTCATTGATCAATCTAATTTTAGAATGTAGAATGGGAATGCCTCTGAATCTGGCAATCCAAGACATTTACAAATGTCAAGATTTACAATTGGAAGTGCAAAATAAAAAGTCAAAAGTGTAGGCTGATAGCTCGGTGGTCTAAGTGCCTGCCTGGCAAGCTCAAAGACCCACATTTGATCCCTGCTTCTCTATACCCAAGCAGCCCCAAACCCTGGGGGCACTGTGCTGGCCCTGAAACTGGGTGTGGTGGTGCACATCTATAATCCCAGCACTGAGGAGGCTGAGACAGGAGGATCGCTGTGAGTCAGAACTGCATGGTGAGGCCCTGTATCAAATCAGTCAGTCAGTCAGTCAATCAATCAATCAATGCAAAATGTGAGATGAAAATCAGAAAATGATTTCCAGATTTTTCTAAAATCTTAATAACTTTTTGACTATTAAAATTAATTTAATAAATACTCAAGAAATAAGTGACCATGAAAATTTCCACTGAACAGGATCAGTGAAGACACAGGTGATGTGGACAGAAAGAGGGGTGGATTTGCCACTGGTAAAATAGGTCTTGTTAGCAGAGGGAGGTAGGAAGCTGTGGCTGAGTACTTACTCTTAATGCCATCTCAATCTGAAATAGAGTATGATTCTGGATCAACAAATCCCTTACTTTATTTTTTTATGTGTGGAAACATTGGCCTGACTTGAACTTGTGCATGCTCTCTCTCTCTCTCTCTCTCTCTCTCTCTATATATATATATATATATATATATATATATATATATATATTTGGATGTTTTAGAAATTTCATGAAATGCTTAAGAGACAATTCAGTGGAAGTTAAAAAAATCTGAAGAAATGTTAATTCTTCAATACATATGTAGCACAGATATTCAGGCTATTTAAAAATTCAAGCACATAAATTATTATTATTTGGTCTATATTACAGTAATTAAAAATTCTACAACCATTCATAAATTACACACTGTCTTTAAGCCTTTTGTAGTATCTTACAAATGCAAAGATTAGACAAGTATCATCTCTACTGTCAAGAAATTTGTAATTTAGTGGCTGAAGTAGTATTTAATGAAAACTTTACTAAATGTTATTGCAGACAAGGCAGAGAGAGATGAGAGAAAGAAAATAAAATAAGTACAAAAAGATAGGCTCAGGAATATGGTCTTCATAATGATGAAGACTTGTAAACCCTGTCTCTTTTAGTTAAAGTCACCCTGTGGAGGCTAACCCCTGTTGAACTCGCGATATAGATTGTGCTGTGACAAGATGTGTATAACTAGAGGATGTGACATGTATGGGAAATGCTTCATGATTACTTGTTGGGGGCAAGGATGAGAAGTTGGATCTTGACTTTAAATAGTATAGAGAACATAGGTGTAGCTAATGGTAGTTTTGGAAAGCATACAAACTAGAGCCAGCCTTCCCAGTTTCTAGTCTTTATACTCCTTCACTCCCGTGATCCAGAATCCAATTTAATCTATTTCCTCTTTAAATCTGGAAAAGTACTTTGGTCATCTGTTCTTTCTTACATTAACGTTTTTGAAGAAAAAAGCCAGTTTTGTAAAATGGCCTACAAGACATTCTGGATATGTGATGAGTTCCTCACAGTTACAGCTAGGTTAAAAATACTTTTGCCAAACATACTTCATGATGTTGTGTAGTTCTTGCATCAGATTAGGGGCACAGAAAGTGAGGTAGACTTCTTCTACAGGATGATTGCCAAGTTACTGTCATACATGTGAAAGTTGGAGGACGAAATTGGGCCTTCTGTCCAAAGCTTATGTCATGATCAGTTGGTTTCTCACCTACCCTGAGGCATGTGGTGGGGTTGCCTCAGGCAGTGAAAGGCCTCTTGAGTGTGAAAAGTAGGGTTGGTCATTAAATTTTTTAAAAATAAAATTACCGGGGCCTGGCGGGATGGCTCAGTGATCTAAAGCGCCTGCTTGGTAAAGCTTGGGCGGCTTGAAGGACCGTGGTTCGATCCCCGGCACCACATGCTGTGCCAGCCCTGCCCTCGGGGTGGGCTGAGCCGGCCATAAAAAAAATGAGTGAATAAACAAACAAAGGTTCTGAAATAAGAAAAAAAAAATAAATAAAAACTTTAAAAAAAAAAACTACCATCAGTGCTGTCCACGCATTATATTTTGTTTGCATTTTTCCTAGTTGTGAGATTTATTCTTGGTCTTTCAGTTTCACATATAAGCATCTTATCAAGTGGGAAGAAATAATACTTTGAACAGGGAAATTTGCATACTACATTCCTTCCTTTAGGTATTTATTGAAAACTTCCTATTTTCAGGCACTATTCTGAGAGTTGGTAACGTGGTGGGCAACAGCACTAAGTCCTGCCCTTGTGAAGCTTATATTTCCCTGGTAGAGAACAGATATAAACAGAAAGATCTAACATGAGCAAGATGTCAAATAGTGATGGCTACTGCTATGATGAAACAGTTGGGAAAGTGGTTACAGAATGTGTGCGCGGGCATGTTAATGGGATACAGTAGGCTGACATATTTCTGAGGAGGTGGTGTTTATACAGCAGGTGAATGAGGAAAGGAAGCAGGCTATGCATTAATACCAGCCCCAAGAGATAGTACATAGCTTCATGTATGTGCGCAAAAGCCATGCAGCTGTAGGGCAGTAAGCGGTGGGGAGGGTAGCCTGGTAGACAACTAGACTTAGGAGTAGTCAAATGAAGTCTATGCTGACTATAATGACAGGGACTCCCAGGAGGCTGATCTGTGTACTCTTATTTTATTTATTGGAAAACACAAAAAGGAAGGCTGAAAATAGCTAGGGGAAAAGACTTTCAAGTGAAGTCTTTACTCAGTCTCAAGTGGTATAAAACTACATTAAGTGCAGTTTGTGTACACCTTATATAGCCAAGATGATGATACAAGTATGTTAGCCAGAATATAAATTAGGAGTAGGTTACACTCTTTCCATTTGAGGTCATTTTGCAGAAATGTGCAAATAGTTAAATCTAGAGATGCCTTAAAAGGATCAATGAAATCACAGTTGAAAGATACGTAGCAATGACTTGGAGTTTGGGAAATCTGAAACTTCTTGAACCTGAGATTCCCACTTAGCCTAGTGAGATAAGCCCTCTGGGCATCTGATGGGGCTGCTACAGGGTGGAATGGTGTGATGGATACGAATGTTCGTGATAAACTGTGGAGCACGTAGGAGCCTAAGGTATTACTGTCGTTTAGACCTGTATTATAGTTTTGCTAAACAGAGACAGTCTATTATCTACCTTCCATTCGAAAGGGTAATGACAAACAGTTCAAAATGCTTCTTGAAAAGGCAGAATCTGATCAATGGACCTTAAAGGACCTAATGAATTATTCAGATGTTCTTTAAGCCAAAGGAAATGACCACTTTTCACTCCCATTTCAGGCTCTTAGAAATCAGTATGCTGTGTGAAACCTGTGTGAAACCCTACCTAGGGAATCTTCCTGAGTTTGAATGCCAGATTAATAAACTAGGAATGCTTTGTGCATCATGGAGAAATGAAAATTTGAGAATAGGTGCATGTGAATTAGGCGATTGGCTCAGATGTGTTGAGTCTGTAACATATATACATGGAAAGATAGATGGATGGGTAGATTGTTAGACAGGTGGGTGGGTGGATAAATTAAATAGTTGATGTTGTGTTGAACAGAAAATACATGTCATCGGTAATATGTATAGCTGACATTATTTACCACTTAGCCCCTTCCCAAACCATATAAGGTAATTACAGTAATTTTCTCATTTTGTGAAGGAAGAAATGTTATTTAAAGAGATTAAGTAGCTTATTCAACATCATATTGCTAGAAAATGGCAGAGCTAGAGTTTGACTTTCGATCTTCCTGACTATAAACCTATCCATTTAGCCATGTGTTTGCAAGTTACACGCAGATCACTGAGGAAAGAATATTTTTCTCTAAGAAAGACTGCATAGTTATGGAAAACCAACTGTAGATGCAATTAAAAAGAAAGTGTTGTATAGATAGAGGAATTTAGAGGAAAGAGAGAATGGATTATTTGGGGCCAAATTGGTTATGAGAATTTTCTTGGAAGAGATGGTGCCTTTTAAGCAGGGCCTTGAGAGTACATAGGATTTGAATGAAGAAATGAGTCAGGGTTGGGTGCTTAGGAGACCTGATTTGTGTAGGGATCTCCAGCTATCATTGAGCAAGATGTGTATCTTCATGGTTTGGAGATGTCTTTGTGGAAGGAAAATTATTTATGAGTTATGGTGGTGGTGATGGTGGTGGTAGGGAGTAAGTAGGGTGGAGTGATAGGATTAGAGTAGAACCCTAAAAACCACTTGAGAGATGCTCATTTAATCTCATTAGCATTAGAGATCATTAGGTGGTTCTAAAGCTAGTTTATGATTTAAAAAGCACTCTGTTTCTGACTCAATTTAATCAACCTGTTAGAGTTGGAAAAGATTTAATATAAGCAAAGATATTTGCATATTATTATATATTTGCATATATTTGGGTAAGAGGGAAAAAAGATACATTGACATCTTGAGTCATAAGTGTAAAATATACAAATTCTCCCAGAATAAACCCAGTCTACTTCAGAGAGGAGTCAAGGCTTCAGGGTAGGGGGCTTGGGAGTGAGTCCTTCCAGAGTTTTCTTTAGGCCTAAGGATGCACTGTGCATGTTCCTGATACTTGTAGGTGTCTGTTTTGTTGTTTATTTCTGTTAACTTAGCTGTGTTTCTTTTGATCTACACAACAAAAATAGCTACCATTTATTAAAAAAAATTCCTATGGACTTTCTGAAAGATCAGAGCCACTGTAAGGATTAGGTGGTATTGTCCTTATTTTTCCAGCAGGGAACTGCTTCTCAGAAAAGTTTAACAAACAAAGCATATAACTAGCATTGTAATCGATGGAGTTGGGGTTAGATACCTACCTTATTTAATTCAAAAAGCCCTGTTTCTTCTGTACTTCATGTGGAATTTAAGGGTGTGAATGTGATTGTTGAGCCAACTGTGATTCTTTTTGGTAGGTGGAATGATATTTCATTTATGAAATATCTTTGTCTCTCGTTTTCCTCATCTACAAAATGAGGAAAATCATAGTACCCAGCTGACATATTATAGAAGTTCAAGTAATAGTTCTTCATGGCTGCTTTATTATTTTCTATGACTGTGTCCTTTGTTTGGCTGGCATGTGCTGGTCCTCAGAAAAAGACTTCAGTTCTGGCACAAGGAAAAGAGGAACGCCTTTGAAACTTCATTGCAGTTTGTGCATATTAATTTGAAAACTAATTAGCTGTCTATTTTTTTCCCTGGGATTTTTCTTAACCTAGTTTCCTTGTCAATGCTGTTTGCCTTCTTCTCTCTCGCGAACCAGCAGTGACTGGAAGCTGCTGTTCTGGGTGGGACATTGCATACTAAGGATGGTGAAAAGAGAAAGCAACTGATGTCTGCTTGGCTGTTGTTCTTGCCTTGTTTCCATCAGGGAGGGACTACTTCATCTCAAAAGCGAGAGGATTAGTGAACTGTATTTTGACCTTGTTGGGCAAAGGACATACTCAGGCAGAGAAGTCACACAGCAGATTTATAATAAACTTTTATGAAACTAGGAAGCCAAGGCAAAAGGCCACATGGTGGTTTGTACTTACTAGAAAAAGGAAAAGAGTAAGAGAGAACCAATTCCTGTGGTGTTAAATAGTTACCTAGAATGAAAAACATCTCACCTTGTTTTTTTTATGTGTTCCTCCAAGGGCCTAGAACACCAGATATACTCATTAATTTGCTGGTGGAGATAAGCTTCAGTGTAATTACTAAGTTGGTCTTTCCAGGCCTGACTGCTTCCTTGCTTATTTTTAATGAGCAGCTTTATGTGCAGATATATTCTCTAGTAAAAGTAATATTGATTTCCAGTTCTATTTTTAAATAATGTAAAGTTATCTTGCTCATCTAAATGAATATTTGCAACAGGAATGCAAAAACTCTGCAAATCTGTATGTCTGGTACTGCATAATGAGCCATTGATTTCTGCAGGGATCTGTTGGTCTCTCAGTGTGATCATTGCACCCAGAGAGAAAACAGTAGCAGGAATGAGGAAAAAATAGATAAGAAGATAAGAGCTGGACTAAGTGGTAGCTCATCTGTCTGACTGGCGAAATGACCACCCAAACAATACTAGGGGCTTTTATTTATACTTTTACAAAATTGTAAGGCACAAGGTTGATTAGTGACTAATAGTCCACAGTGTCTAGGCAGGATATATATATATATATATATATATATATATATATATATATATATACACACATATATATATATATATATATATATATATATATTTTTTTTTTTAACACTGAGGTAGCTTAACTGTTTTAGGCAATGAGATCTCATCTTGTCTTTTCACAAAGGATCAATTTTGAGCTTTATTTAGCAGCTCCCAACACACTTCGACTTGGAAGACTAATATGATCTCTCTTCCAGTGATCAAATTTGAAATTGGACCTGTTGCACCTTCATAGAAATGCTAATAAAACTTTTCACACACAAGTCATTGCAGAACACTTAATAAATTATAAACTTGATCATTACCAACAATCAAAACCAATTCTTTTATTTCATTTTTCCTAATAACTGCCCCAGCCTTGGAGATTGGTAAGTAAATGATAAATACCTTGTGTACCTAGCTAGCAGGAGTTGACTTGTGCTTCCTTCCTTGTCCCAGCATTAAGATCCCAATGCTCCAGAAGGGCAGGCACGTACTGGGCCCAGAGCTCATCCACAGGACTCACTCTACTTTGTCTTACCCTATCTGCAGAGAGTGATGCAGAGAATGATGTACCTCTGCATGCACAGAATCCCGCAGTATCTCAGTATTTCACGCTGGCTTCATGTTCTGTTTTCCTGTTGCGAGGTAGGGTCTGTGCCTCTTTCCCTTCACATCTGAGTGACCTACGCCTGCATGGATATTTGAAATGTGGCAGAGGTGAATCTACCAGTTTGGGGCTAATGTCAGTAAGTAACGAGGCACACTGTTGCTCATCCGACGTGCGCCCTAGGTATGTGTGTATGGTGCCTGAGGAGGCAGGCAGGCTGAGGTCCTATTCCAGACTTTCTTTCTGTCATTTTTGTACTCTTGAAGAAGCCAACAGCCATACAAGTGATGGTAACACTCTGAGACACAACAAACTTGCCTGAAAGTTTGGAGAAGTATTGTTTAGAGAAAAATGTCAACTAGATATCTCAGGAAGGTGTCAGGCATGTGAGTGGGAAACCTTCAGGTGATCCAGATTCAGCTATGAAGTAAGATCCCCTGGAATCATGAAAGATAATGTAGTTGTTATGTTAAACCACTAAATTTTAGATGTGGATTACTTTCTGCAGTAGAAAACTAAAAGATGTTAGGTGCAGACTTCTCGAATTCTGTGTTTTTGTTTCATTCCCGGTACTGGCACCTCTTTATATGATAAGATTTTTTAAAAAGATTCCTAGAGGACCAAAGACTTTCCATGGACTGTCACTTATCATTTTATTTCCAGTTGCTGTTTACTTAATTTTGCTTTGCTTGTACAAATGCAGATTTCTATTTATCTGACATAATATCCATCCAAAGCTAGTGTTACACAGGCTACAAGAAACATTGGGTCAGATAGCTAGGAGGAATTCATAAGTTGGCCAAAAGAGAGAGCATGATTATTAGGCTAGGAATAAAATGATGATGTGTGGTATAAATGTGGAGAGATAGAAAAACCTAGAATATTTGGTCTTGATTACTTAATATTTGGTACCCTGAATGAGACGATGAGGCACTGCTGCCCCTCTGACACCATGTATGTGTGTTTGCTGCCTGAGGAGGCAGGCCAAGGCCCTATTCCAGATGGTGTCTCTGGGTAAGTGGTGGCTCATCTGTCTGACTGGCAAAATGACCGCCCAAACAATACTAAGGGCTTCTATTTATACTTTTACAAAGTTGTAAGGCACAGGGTTCTTTAGTGACTAATAGCCCACAATGGATATTTTTGCTCATTACCTTTACAATGATACTAACAATAGGGTAGCCACTGAGGCTTCCTTGGTTCTGTGGAAGTAGTTTACCATTGGAAACCACATGCACCTTTCAGAAGTTCACCTTTATGCATGGGATATAGTCCCACACCCAGTGGATGTTTCACCTTGGATGGTACCTATCCTTGTAAGTATATTATTTTTATTATTATTATTATTATTATTACTTTTTTGGTCTTTTTTGAGATAGGGTCTTGCTATGCAGTTCAGGCTGGCCTTGAGCTCACTTTTGTAGCTCAGGATGATCTAGAACTCGCACTGATCCTCCTGCCTCAGCCTCCCAAGTGCTGGGATCATAGGCATGCACCATCATGCCCAGCTTTAGTACAGCATTATTTTTATCCTTTACGTATCTGTGAAAAAGTTTCATTTATAAATTAGGTATAATAGGAGGTGAGTAATAAAAACTAGTAATATGCTAAGCATTTATATTTGTTTTTGGAAGCAAAAGTTACTGAAGACCTTTGATTTCTAAAATTTCCCAATTAATATTTTTGGAGATGTTGGACTGCAGCTAACGGAAACCACAGAAAAGAAAACCTTTTGTGAGGGACTACTGTGGTCTACACACAGTCTCTTCAGCAATCAATTAGTAGAAACATACTGACTTTTAGTTTTTGACCTCTTCTCTTTATTAATGGGCAGTGGAAGATTGAAGTCATGTTTTCCAGTTAGCGTTCATTGTTTACTAAGCGCCTCTGTGTGATGGGTGCCTTGCTAGTTTTAAGGAGTCTTATCAAAGTCTTCCCCTCTGATAAGAACCCATAGAGCTTTTTGTTCTTGATCTTGCTTTTCTTCAGCCTACTACCTGTTTTCCACATAGACGACTCTTCTGAGGTCATGGGCTCAAGTATAAGCAAATACTAAGTTGTTCGCTGCTAATGTAGATAGGCAGCATTTCAAGTTCTAGTTTTCTCAGATTTCATCCCAGGGCATGAGCACAGAAATAAAAGCATGAATTACATGAATATAATGAAAAGTGGAATAACTGTAAAGCATGGTTTCATCTCGCCGCATGACACACTAAATGTTAAGTACGTCAACATTTAGCAGTTGGGGTAGAAGGAAACTGCCCTAGTGATGCTCTTTACTCTTGTTCTGTAAAATACAGTTGAGAACAAAGAGGACCTACTAGGGCCAGCAGCAATATTCCCTTGAGGAGAGTGACTGCTGGAGATAGCTTGCTGTGCCACTGCTGGCTGGTGGTTCAGGTGCAGGGGACATGAGGAGAGGAGGAGGGTGGATACATGTGGGTACCAAATTCTTCAACATGTCATTTCATTAGGTGTCAGAACAACCCAGTGGGGTGGGTATGGTCATATCAGTCTCACTCTACCATTGGAGGAGCTGAGGCTCAGGGAGATGAAGTGATACTTCTGAGGAGGCTGATAAGTGCCGGTGCCTTAAGTTTATCCAAACCCACAGGCCTTCTTCTGTCCTCTGCTCCACGCACAGCGAATTTTGTCCCTCTGACCCTGCCTAAGGGTCCTTTGTGGCAGGATAGATCTGGTAAACTTTCAACCAGATGCCATCATGGGGACCTTCCTGGACAAGTCAGCTAGAACTTGTCACGTATTTTCTTCGTGACTAAATGAGCGCCATTGTCTTTTTTCTTCTTCACAAAAATAAAGTTAAAGCTTCCATGAATAAATGATTCATCTTTATAGCTTTCCAAGCTGAATGAGATAAAAAGCACAATTTTAGTTCTCTATGTAGACTTTTCTTCTTCTCTATTTAATCAATACATAGAATTTATGCAAAGTATAGATTACAGGCACAGTATGAGAGATGTTATGTTTATTTGTTATCTTTTTTAGAAAACGCTGTGATGAAAATATTTTTATGGAAATTGCATCTTGTTATGGTCGCCATTTTGCTGTGTAATGCGTTTTATCAAACACCTACTCTTAGTGTGTGACCTTAAGTAGCTCACCATTCCCCCAGTTACTGGCCTCTATTTCCTCTTCAGTAAAATGGGACAATGGTTGTATCTACTTTTATAAACCTATTAACATGTTTCTTTTTTTTTTTTCTTGTTTCAGAACTTTTTGTTTGTTTGTTTATTATTTATTTATTTATTTTTATGGCCGGCTCAGCCTGCCCTGAGGGCAGGGCTCGCACAGCATGTGGTACTGGGGATCGAACCGTGGTCCCTGCAGCTTCCTAAGCTTTCCTAAGCAGGCGCTTTAGACCACTGAGCAATCCTGCCAGGCCCCTATTAACATGTTTCAAATAAGCCAGTCTGTATGAAGCACCCAGTGAGCTTTATCAGTCTCCAAATTATGAAGGCTCTTGTACCTGACCTACTGATTTAAAAAGAAGAAGCTGTGTTTCAAATGTATAATTATCGTGTTAGAGATTTGGACTGAGCTGATGTGCTGTATGTCTGTCAAAGAGGGAACCCTCTGTGGAGTGCATATTTTAGCTGAGTTGAGAAACCGCCTGACTGGCACCGGAAGTTTTGGATTCTCCTCCAAGTTCTGTCAGTTACAAGTTTGTTAAAGTTGCTTAACTAACTTGAAGTCCTAGGTTCCCTGACTTTGGAGATGGTGAAAATGATACATTCTTTGCCAAGCTTACAGGATTCTCAAGAGAATTAATTTGCATAATCAAATGAGCGAATATAAGTAAGTTTTAAAAATTATTAAAGGGCACACTGTGCAGTTGTGAAGAAGGAGGCATCACGGGGGCTGGCAGGGATTCTCGATTCTTAAGATTTTCCTTAGCTCAGTTTCCAGTTTTCTTTTCTTTTTTCTTTTCTTCTCTCTCTCTCTCTTTCTTTCTTTCTCTTTTTTTTAAAAACACAGCACAGAGTATCTTTAGTAACAGCCGAACGTAAGATTAGATTGCTCATGATTTCTTAACGGATGTGCTATAAAGACTCATTGAATTAATGAACTGATGCAAGTTAGCTGCTCTGATAGGCAAACAAGTTGACAAATGTTAATTTTTGTTCTTGTTATTTATTCCTTACAGTGGTTCTCAGTCTGGATTTCAAAAATGTGGGGAGGAGTATAATTTTGACTGACACGGTGATGGGGGTCATAGTGGCACGTAGGGGCAAGTGTCCTAAACACTTTGAAATTCGTAGGACAGGATGACTTAAGAAAATTGTACTGCTCATTTTCCAAGAGCCTCAACTACTGGGTGTGTAGCTCAGTGGTAGAGCATTTTTCTAGCTTAGATCCGCAATGTGTCCCTCAATCCTCCTTTGTCTGGAAGAGGATGGGATCATGGGGCGCTGTACTCACAGCTGAGTGTTGGTAGAGGGCGATGCCTGGTTGGAAGGACCGGGTCACTGGAGCTGTGACTGGCCGGGTGCGTCTTCTCGCTGGCTTTTGCCTGTTCCCTGTTCTCTCTGCTGCTTGGCTACTTCGCTGTGGCCAGCTTTCCTCTGCTGTAAGCCTCTCCGCCATGCACCATCTGCCCCTCACCCTGCTAACTGAAACTGTGAACTAAAATAAGCCCGCTTTTTCAACTTGTGAGCTTTTAATATTATATCTAAGATATAACTAAGACTGATTCCCAGCACAACAAAGTAAGACAAAGACAAAACAATAGCAAAAAAAAAAAAAAATACCCCAAATCTGAAACTTGTTATCATATCTGATTTCCATATATTTATGCAGGTTGTACTACAGCATGGAACCCGTGCTACTTTTATGAAGATAAGTGGCTGCAGATCATGTTTTGATAAATTGAAAGTGCTTTTCCCGCTTCTCTCTTAGCTGATTTCATTTTTCAGGCTGCAACTTCATTGCATGACCTGTTTGCCTTTGATTCTCTGTGGAGGTGTGCAGTACAGAGTACAAGGTGGAGGTCAGCAGCTGTCACTGTGGAAAGAACAAGTGAAGCCACTGCCCTATTGCTGTTGATCACAAACAGCGTCTTTTCATTATTCTTACAATTTACTTCACTACGATGTGTATTTGAATAAGTGCTACATTCAAATGGTTGTAGATTTGAACATCATAAAAGGTACACTACTTAAGAAAGCCTTGCCTTTACTACAGTCTACTCATGCTCCTCTCCCTCTGTAGGAGTCATTTTTATTAGGTCGCTATGCTTCCATGTTTCCCTGGGCAAGCAGCTGCATCTGTTTATTCAATCCCCAGTCTGGCACAGAGGCTCTTGTTTGTCTGAGAGTCTCCTGTGTTTGTTCCCTAGTCACTTGCTTGGGGGTGGGCTGACCTTTTCTAATGCCATTAGCTACGCAGGTTTTTGTCTACCTTATCATCTGTCACGCTGAGAGTCCTCTCTTTGGAGATGTGCTTAGCCCCGGCCTGGACCACCTGAGCTCTGGTCCTGGGTCTCTAGGATTGTCTGTCTTTTCAGTAGCACCTGTTGATCCTTTGCATGGATGCCCATTTTCTAGATTCCATCTTGTTTCTCTTCATTTACACCTTATTTTCATATGTGCTCATGATTTTTTTTGATAATTTTAGCAGATAATTCTATGTTTGAAGTTATACTTTATGCCAGTTATAATATAGGTAATGTGTATGAATTCATTACTTCCCTAGAATGGGAAGATTAATGTTTTGTGTTGGAAATATTTCAAAATGATTCTGCCTACTGTGGAATAAGAAAGACTAATAAACAACATAGAAAAAATTCTGCGTACAAAGCTACTCTTTGATGCTCGTATTTTGCCTCCTCTATCAAAACTTAAGGTATTTTTTCTGAAGGCAAAGAAGGGTAGACTTTAGTTCTATGATTAAGCTTTGCTGAAGGGATGGTGGATATTTTAGACTTTGTTGCTTCATTCTCATATCTCACATATACTCTCAGTATATGAAGGAGAATTTTTTTTTTTTTTTTTTTTTTATCAAATGTCAGTCATACCAATACCAGTGTTTTGTTTTAGTTTTGGAAACAATGAATTCGACTACCCATCCTTTTTCATTCTTTGTGTTGACTGCCATGTGATTCACAGCCAAAGAGGAGACCCACTGCTAGCGTGGTGAAAGGGACCCATTTACATGTCCATTCCTGTCTTTGGGCACCGAATATAATTTTCCCCTTACCCTTTAGTTGTCTTTGGAGTGATTGTTCTACTTTCTGTTCTTAATCTTATTCTCCTTGTTTCATTGCCAACCTCCACAAATCCCTTTTGAGTGAAGTGGTGGGGGGAGCAACAACGGAACATAGCCGAATAATGCCTTACCCTAAAACAGCCTCACATGAGTCCTTTATTCTACCATATTTATAGTAAAAATGGTACCAGTTATCTTTCATTATTATCACAAGAATGCTCAGCACTAGCTATTCAAAAGTAAGTTAATGGGAACCCTATAGCAATATAGGGTCATTTGTATCTCCTGGTGGGATTTGGCACCCTACGTAGCTTGTGAATTCCTTCTGCTAATCGAGGAGTAACTGCTGGCTTCTATTTGTAGGTCCCAGTGAAACAGATGTGATCATTTTCGCGTGGTTCTAGAAATGTACAACAACAGCAGTTGCAGCAATGACAATAACAGCTAGCATTTACTGAGCTTGTGTTTTGTATCAGACACTGGGCTGTGTTGAAATGCATTATTTAGTTCTTCCAATAGCCCTATGGGGTTGATATTAAATTATTTCCTTGCTCTTTCATGCCAGTTCCCATGAAACTCCCACATGCAGATTCATTTGGCCATCTGCTTCTCCCCTGCTTTCTGAGTTGTTGAGCACTACCATGACACAGTCACTCAGCAAGCTACCCTGGCACTCCTGGATTTCGTACAAAGTGGCCTGTCACCCTTGCCTTGTTAAGGACAGCACCCAGAGAGTATGTTCAGACCCCGTCATTCCCTAAGCCTGCTCCTCTGGCTTTTTTCTTCTTTATGACCTGACCTTCCAGGTGAGAGAAGTTTACACTCTGAACCAGTTCTTGGCTAGTTTGCTTCTTTTACATCTATGAAGGCCTTTGCATCTGTGTTCGCCCTCCATTCCCTTCTAACTAGTAATTTTTTGTACTACTGGGGGTGAACACCATGGCTGATACATGCTAAACAGTTCTCTGTCACTGGGCCACATCCTTAGCCATAATCACTGATTCTTAGAGGTTCACTGGGCATTGAGATCACATGAGAACTTTTAGAAATTACTGAGCTTAGTCCTTGTCCTCGAAGATGATAGCTGGGCTGGGCTGTTGCAGTGCTCCAGGCACGTGACGGTTGCAGAATTGCTTCACAGTATGGGCAGCCTGGTTAGAATATTTGGGCACAGTCCAGAAGATCCAATACCCCCTTTATTCAAAATTAATCTTTCCCTTCAACTCTGCTCTTTCTCCTAGTTCCTCCTTTTTTTCTTTTCTCTAGATGAGACCTGTAAAACTGTAGTTATTCATCAATTAATAGGATAAATACACAAGGTATTTTGGATGTCATTATTCTTGCCTTCTGCCTTCTCACTGGTGCCCTTTACCCCTCTTACCCGTGCCCTTCCCTGCAGTTTACAACATACATTTGCAGTTTTTTCCCCCTCATCCTATAAGCACATTATGATCCTCTTGGCATTCTCAAGAAAGCCTCTGGAAGAAGAGTTGTTTATACTTCAATATTTTGGCTTTGGGTTCTTCTTGAATTACTCTTATAAAGGTCATTATCACCTAAATCTAAAGAATATCTTATGTTTAGTAACTTTGGGACATACAGTGCTTGGGAGACTCTTTCCTGCCTTTAAAAACAAATCTTGGCTTATGTACCAGAAGTCGGAAACTTTAGTTCTCTTTCCCATCTTGCAAGATGGTGGATGAAAAAAACTGAGAAGTCAGCCATTAAAGGGAAGAAACCCGAAGCCAAGAAGGCTTCTGCCAGTGGTAGTGGTTAAAAAGGGAAAGGTGTAGAAGGCAAAAAATGTCCAAGAAAAAGGCAGCCTCACTGCAGTCAAAATGCTGTCCTGGTTAGAGGAATTGGTAGGTACTCCCGTTCTGCTATGTATTCTAGGAAGACTTTGTATAAGAGCAAGTACACAGCTTCTAAATCACAGGTTGAGATGAAAAAGGAGAAAGCTCTTGCTACTGTCACAAAACCAGTCAGTGGGGACTAGAATGGAGGTACCCGGGTAGTTAAGCTTCAAAAATAGCTAAATACTACGCTACTGAAGATGTGTCCTGAAAGCTTTTGAGCCACGGCAAGAAACCCTTCAGTCAGAACATGAGGAAACTTCAAGCTGGCGTAACTCCTGGTACCATCTTGACCATCTTCACAGAACAACACAGAGGCAAGACAGTGGTCTTCCTGAAGCAGTTGGATAGTGCTTGCTACTTGTGACTGGACCTCTTAGCCTTAATTGTGTTCCTCTTTGAAGAACACACCAGAAATTTGTCATTGCCACCTCCACAAAAATTGATATTGGCAAAGTGAAAATTCCTAAACACCTCACTGATGTTTACTTCAAGAGGAAGAAGCTGTGGAAATTTAGACACCAGGAGGGCGAGATCTTTGACCCTAAGAAAGAGAGATACGAGATTTCAGAGCAGTGCAAGTTGGATCAGAAAGTGGTAGACTCACAGATTTTAACAAAAATCAAAGCTGTTCCTCAGCTCCAGGGCTACCTGTGATCCACTTTTGCTGTGACAAATGTAGTTTATCCTCATAAATTAGCATTCTAAATTTCTCACTAAGAACCTAATTAAATAACTGATGCATTAAAAAGTCCTATTTATTTATTTGGTAAAGGGTCTTGCCATGTAGCTTGGACTCTTAGTGATCCTCCTGTCTCAGCCTCCCCAGTGTTGGGATTACAGGAATGTGTCACCACACCCAATGGGTGGCAAGGGGCTATCAGGGTTTGGGGCTGTAACCACAAGTGGTACTGGGGATTGAACCTGGGTCTATGCACTTGTCAGGTGGGCACTTAGACCACTGAGCTATCTCCCTGGCCCTTTCATGCCTTTTGTGGTATATCTCTTCCTGGTTCTCCATGTCAACCTTCTTCATCCTTGATGTATTTCTCTTCTGTTTTGTTTGTTTAAAGGAATTATTTTTTATTTTATTTTATTCTTGTTTCAGAACTTTTGTTTGTTTATTTATTTTTATGGCTGGCTCAGCCTGCCCTGAGGGTAGGGCTGGTGCAGCATGTGGAGCTGGGGATCGAACTGTGGTCCCTGCAGCCGCTCAAGCTTTCCTAAGCAGGCGCTTTAGACCACTGAGCCATCCTACCGGGCCCTCTCTTCTGTTTTTTAAAAATGTGTTTTGTTCAGGGTCTCACTGCGCAGTACAGACTTTTAGTGATCCTCCTGATTTCAGCCTCTCCAGCAACCTTCCAGGCATGCACCATCACGCCTACAACAGCGCACCCGGGGGCGAGGCCAGGGACCGAACCCCGTGCACATGCCTAAGCACACACTTAGTCTGCTGAGCTTAAAATGTTGTTGCCCTGCATTTTAAAAATGAAATAGAATTTTACTTTACATTTTAATAGGAATATGTAGCAGAATATTGTTGAGTGCTGACTTTCTGGGGAAGAAATTTTTCTAAACTGCTAGATCCAGGAGTCTAGATGTCACATTGTAGAAAGATGGTAAACTTCCTAGGAGGTAGGTCAAATAGGAGATCCCTTTCTGTGTGGATTTCTGGGAGACTTTTGTTGCTGATGAATCCTATGACTGTGCACCTGGTTCCTGGGTCCCAGGTCCAAATCTCTATGCATCCTTGAGCAGGAGAGCTCAGCAAGGTGAGCTCTTTACTGCACTTTGCTTCATTGATTTTCATTCATTTTTCTCCTCCCTTCCATACTACAGTGAAGCATACTTCGTATAGAAAACTTGGAAAGTACTGAAAAAGAATGGAAAATAAAATAAATTTTGTCACTGCCTTCTGTTCTACCACTCAAGATCTGGCTACCACTAAGCATGTAGGCGTATCTTCTTCATGTCTTATTTATGCAAATAGTCATTTATATAAATATGATGTAAATATAAATATGGTTGGTTTTGGTTTTGTTTTGTTCAGCAATAATTTCTGGTCTGTCATGAAGAATTGCTGTAAACATGATGTTTTTAGTGGTTGCCTAGCATTTTGTCATAGAGCTATTCATAATTTATTTAAGTAAGCCTCTGTTGTTGAATATTTAGACAGTTTCCAATTTGTGCTCTTATGAATAAATAATGCAACATTTAATAACCCTGAATGTAATTGCTTGTGCGTTGCTGATTATATCTTTAGGACATATTTTTAGAAGTTGACTGTTGCTGGGTTTAGGAGCAAGACCAGCATTCTTGTGATGGGTTGGCCTCCAACTAAACTGTCCTCCAAAAGGGAGAGAGAGCTGATGGGCCTAAGGGATTTTGCCTGCTGCTGTCTGTAGCCGCGAGAGTGTGTACAGACTGTGTCTCAGATTTCAGAAGGTGACTATCTAGCACTACACGAGGAATTCATAATTGGGAAGGCTTGCCACAGGTGAAATTGAGCACATGTGCTTCCGAATAATTCTCCATTTGCTAGAAGCTGCTTCTAAATTTCTCAGTTCTTTTAGTGCTTTGAAGAAGTTCTGAGTTATTTTAGAAAGCAACAGTGAAGCTTCTAGGATTTGCCAGGCACAGCAGCACTTACCTTCAGAAATGCAAAAGTAATAAGTCCTCAGGGGACTGTGTTGCAGCGTTGGAGATAGACAGGGAGCACACTGGGGTGAGAAGCCCTGTGGAAGCTCAGAGGAGTCTCCGGGTCTTGGGAGTGCAGAATCTGCAGAGGGCACACATAGCTGTGCGTCAGAGATGGTGCCTGAGGTGAGTCTTGAAGAACAAGAAACATTTTCATTGCAGAGAACAGAAGATGTTCCAGGGAGAAAGAACAGTAAACACAAAGCCATCATGGTGGTTCCAGGATATGTGTGTCAGGGAAGGGCCATGAATATGTTCCCATGACTGTTTTTTCAGCCCTCTGTGCCACTTCAGGCAGCCAACCCATTAATCCTGGGGCATGAGCCCCTAGGCTGGGGCAGGTTTGTCCATTTACCTCAGTGTGCCAAAGTGAGCATAAATGATTTGTGAATGTGGTGAAAGGGGGATAGAAACTGAGCTGGAAAGCTGGACAGGGTGCGAATTGTGAAGGGCTGGCTGTGTGGGCCCTGCACAGAAGTGTGAATCGCTTTGCCAGCTTTCTGAGGACAGTTAGTCTCTCTGTTGTGCATGGTGGTGGAGGTAGAAGACACACATGTCATTAAGCTGCTTACCAACCAAGCTAGGGCCCTAACAGTCACACAATATGCATTTCCTCCCTAAGTAACAAATCTGACGCTATTAGCTCTACAGACGGACCCGTTTCACACTTCTTTAAGGAAAATATCTCAGTGTTGGAGCTACAGAGTGGAAACTTGTAGCATGAAGTCTGTTTTGGGTTGGGAAAGGTGACAGTCTAAGAGAAATGATTTAAAAAGTGTTAATAGTAAAACATCAGTTATTTTGGTATCTCCGAAAGTGCTGTGCTATTTACCGTGACTAGTGTGAAAAGAATCAGTAAATGGGAAAATTGGGAAAATTGTGTTTTGGCCAACGTAAATTAAACCGCCACATGTCACAAGGCTGTTGTATTTTTCTCTCCAGCATTTTCTATTCGTTACATATCACTTCATATCTAAAGTCTAAGAATTGTTCAGCAGTGTGTTTAAAAAAAAAACATGTTGAGATTCTCAAAGGACACATAAACAACAGTTTGCTTTTCTATTTTTTCTTTTTGCTTGTTTTTATTTGTTTTGATAAATGTAAAATCTAGGCCATAGAACCAAGCAGAAAAGAACAAAAGGTCACTATGTTGTATAATAGAAATCATTTCATTGATAAACTACATTCTGGGGGCTCGGCAGGATGGCTCAGCGGTCTAAAGCACCTGCTTCGAAAGCTTGGGCAGCTTCATGGACTGCGGTTCGATCCCCGGCACCACATGCTGCGCCAGCCCTGCCCTCAGGGCGGGCTGAGCTGGCCATAAAAATGAGTGAATAAACAAAGGTTCTGAAACAAGAATAAAAATAATAAATAAAATTAAAAAAAAAAAAGATAAACTACATTCTAATGCCTACCATATATATTGAATTATCTGAACATATTTAGATGGTAGGTACTTATTCAGGCTTTTGTAGATGTATTTTTTCTTTTTAGATATATGAGTGATACCTCTATGCCACATATATATATAAATATCACTTTTTTGTAAATTGTCACTTTGCAAGCAGCATTTTATTTAATTTTTCCCCTCTGTCTTTAACTAATGACACTTCAGATCAGGACAGCTTATAGTTCACATGGGTGGATGAGAAGCCAGCAGATCTGCATGTCAATCATCACTGTGAATTTAGGATTCCAGTTTCCAGCCAGGCGTGGTGGCTCACACCTGTAATCCCAGCACTTGGGAGGCTGAGGCAGGAGGATTGTTGTGAGTTCGAGACCAGCCTGGGCTA